>OMLM01000587.1:0-19442 GCA_900302695.1 Helostoma temminkii
ACCCACCCACACCCCTCGAAGATTATAAGAAATGTGTTCAGTACCCCCAAGATAACAGCGACAGGACAACAGAGTGACAATTGCAACAACTGTTCGTCTATTAAAGGCTGTGAAACTGAAAATCTGGTGGAAAACAAAGTGTATTGCTACACCTGCTTTGCTCTGAACTTGAAGAGCTGAAGAAGTGTTTGTTTCACAGTGAAAAGGAGGGGGCTGCCACTTGAAAAATGACTTGTTTTAGATTGTGGATGTTTTGTTTTTCACTAGGCAGATTTTCAGATATCTGGTTTGAATTTACATCTTTCACAGTGGGTGGACATGGCAGGGTAGGGGGTAAATAAAAAGAAGAGAATGGACGAGGGGGAGCTTGGAGAGGGTAGAGGTGGGCAGAAGGACACACACACACACACATATACTGTATGCTCATAGATACAGACACACACACATTTACCAAGGGGGATGGGTAGTAGTCAGGGACAGCTGGGCATAGATGAATGGTGTGGGGGAGGTTGCTGTGCGTGTGTGTCTGAATGTGTTCTCTGTGAAACTGTGTGTGTGCTTGTGGTTGCATGTTTACTTGTTCAACTATATTGTGTGCATTTTTAAGCACATTTTACCATATGTATGTCTCTCTGTAAGTGTAAGAGTTGCTTCCTGTCTGTATGTTTTATGCGAGTGTGAGATTACACTCCTGTATACAATATGCAGGGGGTGTGTCAGCGTGCTTGCTACTGTACGTGCTGCGAGTGGATGACTCTGTGTGTGTGTGTAATGGCCTGTGTCATACGATGCCATATCAAAACATACACTGTTGGCAAAGTTACCTATCAAATATGTGCAGCAGAAGTACAATGATACATGACTGTCACACCATATAGCACTGCTCCCTGTGCAGCTACAGTAAAATATGGGTACACACATACTGTAAGCGCGCACACGCAAACACACACATGCACATAGCCTCAACCACATGCAGTTAGAAACCATCTCATAAATCAGACAGATACACATACCGTATTTTGTCCCACACATTGCACAAACACATAAATTCATCCCTGCAAAACAAATACAACTGCTCTTGAGCGCACACATACTTGCATGCAAACACAGCCACACAAACATCAATAATAAGCTTCTTGTACACACATGAAGAGACACACATACTCACACCCATTCATGTAATTAACCAACTCCAACTACACCCTTTCACACAGATGTCTACAAATACACACTCTGCACATGCAAAAACATACAATAATCTCATCCAATAAGTTGATTAACCTGCACTAATTAACAGAAACACTGCATAGCCTCCCTAGAACAAAAAAGGAGGGAAAGATGGAATTAAGGATGGAATAAGTAAATGAGTTTATGGGGAACAAGTTAGGAGGAGGAAGAGGAAGAGGAGGAGGAGGATCGACAGAAGGGCGAAGAGGTGAGGGAGGACGAGAGGAAACCAACGAGGACATCGAGGCAGATGGAGGGGGGGGTGGGGATGTTGTAGAGGGAGACAGATGGAGGAGGAGGGAAGAGAGGGGGTGAACATGGAAATGTCCAAAGTTGTTGGGATTTTTCTTTTTAGGCATTCAAGTGAGTGGAATCAAGAGAACGCTGTTTCTATTTAAGGAATTGTTCAGTATTTGGGGAAATATGCTTATTTACTTTCTTCTTGAGGCTGCAATAAGAAAGTCAATATCAGTCTCATGTCTGCGTGTTAAGCACCTTGCTATAGTCATTACAAAACTAGACTACACTCAAGTTATTTACAAAATGCACCAGGTTAAAAAGAGTACATGACCATAAATGTAAATAAAATTATTGTTTTATTTTTCATTTATTTTATCCATTTCGTGCGTCTACATTTTTTCCAGACATAGTAGAGATCTTGATTGTGTTCTTTATGCAGACACTGTTACCAAACACTGCAACCATGCTATACATACTAAACATACAAATGCAGTTTCTACTGTTACATATCTACCGGGAAGTAGGAAACATTTGACCCAGACAGGCTGAGCAATTTTATTTCGAATGGATGAAAACCATCTTGGAGTCTGCTGTCTGGCTCATATATCAGTGGTTTGTTTGCCAAGAAGTTGCTCAAGCTAGATGTCCTCATGGGTCCAAAACTTTGAACTTGAACTTTAAAACAGCATGTAAACCCTACCTGATGTGCATAAATAAATAAAATGTCACAATGTTTTAGTAAATGAGATCTGATTTCCAACAAACCTAATTAGACATGTTCCAACAGAGAGAAAACCAACACTGGCAGCAGCATTATGCACCACCAGGCTGTTCATTTAAGGTAGCACATAACCATCAGTTGAGCTCAGGTATTTTATATTAGAACACACATGGAGACCTGAAACTGTAAAACCTATTTAACATGATTTGACTGAATATAATCTGGAGCTTCAGAGAGTCTGAACCGAGTGACCCCACATGACCATAGTTTCAGCTTCTTATTCTGCCTGGAAAACACAAATGACAACAACTTATCATTTTAACATTTCTTTTTATCTACAAACATAAAAAGAAAGGTGTCATCAGTATTGTTTGGTCCCTGAATGTGACAGAACTCCTAATAGTGAGTTCTTAGTTTGTATGTCTTTCTTTGGTTAGGGTAGGTATTCACCACCTGCACCCACTCCAGTTAAACATGGTCATCTCATCCAACTCTCAGACAGAAAGCAAATAAGCCTATTTTCAAATTAAAAACATATTAAACCCTTCCTCAAGTTTTTCTTTCCTCCTTTTTCTCATCTTCGGAGAGCCCTCAGCTACTCGGCTTGCTCACTGGTTTCTTCTCCACATGCACACACACACTAACACACACATACTGTTTCCCACCTCATTTTATCACCCGCCCTCCTTTACATAGACTTATCCATCCATCTTTCTCTCTCCTCCTTCTCTACCTCCCTCTCTTGAGTTGGTATCCAAGTCAGCCTTCTACCTCTGTTCTCACCTTGTTGCTGGCTAGGGAAAGTGTAAATTGTGTTGCTTTAAATACCCGTGTCTTCCTCAGGCTTACAGCTTGAACGGGGAGTAGAGGAGGGAATGTGAGGATAGAAGAAAGAAGAGCAATCCACAGTGTTTAACTTAACGTCTGCTAAGGATAGATAGGTGTCCTTTCTTTTTTGCAGCCTGGGTGTTTAGCCCGACTTAACTGTTTAAACTCTGGCTGAACTTCATTTCCCCCTTTAACTTTGTTCTTAAGTAGCTTTGAAGGTAAGAAGAACAGCTGTATCTGTAACCAAGGCTTATAAGGGTCATGTTACTGATGCTTGACTCTGTTCGTGTTGGTATGAACCAGTTTGGACCAGCTGATCAGCTGGGTGTGCCACATTAGAATGCTAATTTGTTAACCTCAGAAACTGCTCATTATTTTATTTCACAAAGACTAATCTCTCTGGCATCCAGTTTAATGCCCATAGCAGTTAACCTCACCAATCTGACCATATAGTGGCTGCTTAAGCTGGTTTTAAATATTATTAAAAGAGTCATAAATTATACTGATGCAGTTCAAGTATGCCCATACAACCTCACAGATAAATTAAAGCAAACATATTTATGATTAATATTTGACCAAGAGGGCTAACAAGTTTGCTGCCATGCGCTTTACTGCACAACATAGAGTAATTTGTAGGTATTAATGGAGATTTAAGATGCAAAGTGAGTAAAACATCTTAGGCTTTATGTTCAATATGAATGGGATTAACCTTTACTTATTATCTTATTAACTGATGCAGTGTTCGAACCACAGACTGATCTGTGTGCGGCTGCCTAAATAATAAATAGAAAAACAAATGACAGAGCCATTGCATGTATGGAATTCATTCTTGCAGCTCCTGAGACTTGGGATGAGTCACTATTCAATAAGAGGATAGTGTTAGTTTGAGCCTACAAGACTTTCCTTTAGTTTCCAATTTTGACCCAAAAGGTCAAAGTTCTTCTAATTTTGAAGAAATGTCTACAATCAAATGCCTGAAGGATCGAGAATATCCCCTCTGATACAACGGCAATGTTTTATGAAAATCCTGACATTGTGGGTTTGAATAATTTAGTGAGAATAAACATTATACAAATTTAATAAAATTATTAGATAGGCAGACACAGAATAATATATGTGATGATACACAGTGTGGAAATGATTAAGATGTTTAAAAAGACCTTTAGGGAACAAATTACAGTTCAGCAGTAATTTGAGTAGCTCAATGAGTACAATGATAGGAAGGGCCGGATCTGCCATTTAGTCCACTGAAAGTAGTCACTGTGACTTGAACTTGGAATAGGCAATCTAGATTATGTGAAAAAATTATTTCAGAAATTTACACTTTAATAGCTGTCACTTCAGTCTGATTGGTTAAAGATGCAACAGAAGTTTAGCAAACTTCTTGTAGTTCACTGTGGTTGAGTGTTGTGTTGAGACATCCAATTTACCTAAAGTGTTCATGTCAAGTAGTGGTGCGCTGCGATCAGCCGCAAGAATTAGCCCAAGATGCTATTAAAGGAGACACTAATCCATGGTGCACTTGACCACTCGCTCTGCCCTCAGTCATCATGGTGCTTAGATAAACTAACCACAAGGTCAAGGCTGCATTAAAACACCGCAGACTTACTGTGTCACGAAGGGTTTTGGCTCTCTCAGTGGGCCATTTCAATCCTACCAGCAACTGTACTTTTAAAAGCTGTTACTGCTGTGAATCCTGCGAGCCCAGAGGCAAACCTAAGGGTTTTTTCCTTTTCTAACAACTTATATTTGCTAAGATCCTGAACTGGCCACCAGCTTTAAAATAAATTACAAAAAAAAATAAAAAATTCTGTCTACTGCTCTTAGGTCATGCACTGCGAATGTGTTTTGATGCAACATCCTGTTAGTTTGCTCGCTTCTTTTTTCTGCATCTTTTTTTCCAGTGTCCCCCCCTTTCATGTCTTGATGGGAGTTCCGGCAAAGCACACTTAAGCAGATGTTCTTCCTGAAAAAAAAAAAAATCAATTCCACCGCCTGTGCAAGGCTGTGATAATGCTCCACGCCGAATATAAACCTGTCTCCCGTTTGACAATTTGGTTCCAATTAAACTATTTATACACGCCGTATTTTCAGGGGTGAGGAAACTGCTTTGAGGCATATCTTCTTATGAGATGTTCTCTGCGTTGTCAGTTATGCCATTTTTGTTTTGCTTGAGTTTAGGTTGGATGAGCACTGGCACATTTTGAAAGGAGCAGGAATTGAAGGGTAGACAAAGCATGGCTGGGTACACTCAAGGCCACAATAACTTAACATGGCCACAAGCTCTGCAGTGGCCATATCCAGTATTACTTACCATAAAGAGGAAGTGCATATTTCAGTATACATCGCTTGTTCTGGTTCATGTAATCGTCTGCCAGCCTCACTGAATGCAAAGAGCAGAATTAACCTGCACCATCATCCGTTATCAAGGGAGCACTGTTAAATACCATAATTTGAACCAATTTGAATACTGTTCCACACCCAGACAGGTCACTGTTCAGTGGTTTTTGTGGTGTTTTAGTTCCAACCCCCTTCGCCTTTAGAATTCCTTCATTATGCTGTGTCATTTGTATTCTCTCTCTGTGTCTCTCTGACCTGCTCATTTCCATAATGCCTGTCCCGTTTGAGCTTGTTCTGTACCAGCCAATACATATGCATGGCATTAAAAACAGACACAGATATCGACAAAAGAGGGTTACATTGCCATTAGAGCTATGAGACAGTGCTCTTGTTGTTGCTTTGACCTGTTGGGAGCCACTGTCTGCCATGGTCTCTTCATCTTTGCTGGTCCCTCAGGTTGTGCAGTCTCTAGATGCCAGGGCAGCAACTGACTCATCGCTCTTACACTGGCCTCGCAGACATACAACCCGATAACCATTTGTCTGCTTTTTTTGTCCCTCTGACAGCATGTCCGTGTGTGTGTGCACATTGTGACTGTGCTTTCAGAAAGACAGATAGAGATGTATAGATAATCTGACAGGCAGAGAAAGAGATGGGCGGGAGGAGATAGAGAGAAAGAGAGAGAGAGGCGAGTAATGTATTTTGTGGGTTTATCTGATTTGTGTGTTTGTGTTTGCTACTATTCTTACGTGTAGCTTCATATGAGCAGAGTGTTGCTGACTTGTCTCTGTTGCCTCTCTGTCTGTCTTATGACTTTTTCCCCTTCCTCTCCTGTTACCTAGACGACGACCCCTTACAGCCAGTGACCTCAGATGAGACAGTGTCCGTGGGGGGGACTGTGACACTGACCTGTCGAGTGCCTGAGAGCGACAACTCCTCACTGCAGTGGTCCAACACCGCGCAGCAGACACTGTACTTTGGAGAAAAGAGAGGTGAGAGGGAGGGTTGGAGAGGGAGACATGGGAAACAGGGTTGAGAGAATCTAGTCATGTAACAAGTGATATCTCTTACAAAATACATTCAGACACTGTTAAGCACATTTTCTGAATATTTTTTTTATTTGGATGGCTTGGCGTATGAAATAAAAGTCTGACAACAGAAGGAGTCTTTTCCTGTTATGTTTAGGCAAAAGAAACAATTGATAATAGTTTGGATAAAGGTAATAGTTTTGGCCAAATACCGAAAGTCAGCACTACTCTTTGTGTGTTACAAGTCAGTGGTGACTTTTGCAATTGTTAACCAAGACCACAGTCTCTCTAACCTCAACTAACTGGTTTGAATTGCTTAAACTCAACCAGTAAATCTTTAATTTCCAGCAGTGATGGTTAGAGAAACCACACTAGATGTTTGGACACTTTGCTTTGGCAGACAACAGCTTCCTGATACTTTCAAAATACATTTATCATAGAGCCTTTTAGCCACACACTTACTGTATCCATCAAAAATCCAGTTGCAATTGAATGCACACGTTTTTAAACTTGCTGTATATAACCCTATTGGCCACATCACTAATCTGGCTGCAAACAGCATTATATTTTTTCAAGGCTACATGCAAATCAACAGGACGGGCCTACTTCTGTTCAGACGGTGGTTGTTATGCACCTGAATCTGTTTGTTAACTGACAAAAATGCCATGAGAAATTGTGCACTTGAGCAGTTTGGTTACATTTATTAACTGCCTAACACAAGGATAAATCACATTCATGGACTTCAAGAGACAAGTTTTATATTCTACATGGGTCTCCTTCATGCCACTGCCTCATCCATACAGATCAATACTCGAGCGAACCAGACAGGGATTGGATAAATGTTTAGTTTTTGACATAATTTCTTTCTCCTTTCTGTCTGTCTCAAGCTGAGTAGGTAGAATGATCGTTAAGTCAAGTAGTCTATACTTTTAGATGCTGTCATCACAGGGGACAAACTGTGTAGTGGCTACTTTGACAGAGTGCTTACTGAAGAAGTTACACATGGGAGGAGTAAAGATTATTTATGCACCCTGGAAAGATGAATACACTCACCCCTTCTCAACATCACATTTCCTACAGGAACTACAGTACAGTATTTGCTAATGCATGTCAGTTCCAGACAAGCCTAATTTTTAGAAGGCAGGCAAGATTTTTGCTAGTGCAAAATGTTTGTTGAACACGGAACTGTTATTCTGTGCACACAAGCTTTGTTCAAAAGAAAAAGCCCCAAACAAAATGGACTGAGATAGCATGTCATTATAATATTGCATGGTGCCAAAAGTGATCAGTGAGTGTAAAAATGAACAAAATATAGGACAGAAGCAAACTTCAGAGTTTAATGGGCTAAAGTGCATCAATGTGTCCTACTCAAACAAATACTTTTTAAGAAAAACTGTCTCAGCTTTTTAATCATCCTTTTTGTGAGACTTGATGGCCTAACTGGCTTTTGATGATATTTTAAAATAAGAGGCTTCCCATTCAGTAGTGCGGAGGTCCAACATAACACAACAGACCCTGCATTTTAAAAAGAAAACAAAAAGAATAGAAGCATGACATGGAAAAATTGACATTGTAAATACGGACTGACATTATAAATATGGAGTTTTGGTGCTAATGATTGCTTTTAACTGTGTGCCAAACATTGTCAGGCATGAAAAGGGGAATACACAGCAGCTACATGTAGTATAAAGACAGCAACAATATGATTGCAGTAAAAAGACATTTTCTTACTTATTTTACATGATGAAAAAATGCCCAAATTTATAGTTAATATCCGACGACTTTAAAGAAAACCTGAAGCCTGATGAGCTGAAATATTTGCTCTACATTTTGTAGTCCATCATTTTTCAATTGTCTAAAATCAGGCAACAGACTTGCTACATTTGTAGTGAAAAGAGGAGAGAGTGGTACAGATGGAAGGAAGTGGTAGGAGAGTTGGATAATTAGAAACAAGTATTTTAGGACAGACAGAAAGAGTCCCTTGTGCACCAATAGACTTAATAATATAAGTGAAGTGTAACAGATGTACAGTTAATAATGCTATACAGGGGATAGAGGGCCAACATGTTTGTAACAGACAATTTAGAGAAGAGAGATTGAGAGCATGAGAAAGGGAAGGACAAATGGAAAGCTCAACGAGCCTCTACTCCAGATGAAGCATCAACCACAGATGAGAGGAGGAAGATACAAAGCAAGAATCTTCTCTGCAATAACACTTCAAGGCTAACCTTTACTTTGGAGGATATTGAAAAGTATTGGAAGCGCAAGGGAAAGCTAACTCCCCACTGTAGTGGTCTAACATGCACAGCAGATGCTGTACTTTGGAAAGGAGAGAGTTGAGAGCCAGAGGATATGAGGGTAATGGGAGATCAACCTTCCACTACGTCTTCTCTGCAAAGTGTGGCAGATGGAGAGAGGAAGTTGGAGAGATTCGTGTTTTCTAATCTGGTGGCTTTTGCCTATGCCTTCCAAAAGACACAGTTTCTGATTTGTCATGAGATATTTACTTCTAAAAGTTTTTGATTAAGGCTCATCCATCAAAACAATCAGAAAAACAAAACAGCAGAACAAGGTGAGGGAGTGCTGGACAGAAGAAAGTGCATTTAGAGTCACATGCTAGTGCTAGGTTAAATAGCATATTTTACCTTGAAGGTAAAATCTAAAGAACTACTTGCCTAAGTCTGCATTAGTTTATTCCTTTGGCCACTTGAAGACAGTGAACCAACTTGGACTGCTGGTTTCCAGAGTTGTTTAATATTTGTTTATTTTGCATATAATTTGCCATAAATTATAAAGTTTTGTTCAGCTGAGATAGCACTTTGCCATCTTCCCACATGGCTTTCCAACAAAAAAAAAAAGTACTGATTGTCCGGACAAGGACAACCAGACAAGGGAGATGTGAGAGTAAAGGCAAAAGAAAGGCAAACACATCAGGAAAGTAAAATGAAAGGGTGCTGGAATCCAAGGAATGGGGGAGAAGGAGAAAAGGAGACTTAAAATTGCTCGATGATCCACTTTAGAAATGATAGATCGAAAGAGAAAGTATTTTATACAGTTGGCCCCAGCAGCAGAGTTCAGATACTATGCTGCACTAAAAGTTAAGACAGTAACACAGGGAGGACTGAGGCTAAGCAGCAAAAGAAATATATACTAGAACAGAGAAATAAATCAGAGGGTTGACCAAAGAGATGAGAAGAAAAAGAAAGAGATATGGGGAATTATCAGATCTCCTCACCAGCACATGCCAACATGGTACAGCATGCACCAGGCTTTCAAGAGTTGAAAAAAATGAATGGGTGGCATGAGCTGGGGGAGGTGGGGGAATCAGGAATAGAAGAACAGCGAGATGAGAGATACAAGAAGAAGAAAAAAAGATGAATTATCACTGTTCTCAGTTACAGCTGACACACTATACAGTAGAAATGTACCACTGTGAGGTCAGAAATTGTGAATTAAACAGCCAGAAGGAGAGAGAAGAGATAAATAACCAGCAAGATGGATGGATACTTTCTATTCCTATTACTTTAACCTTAATCTAAATAGGTAGCCCCATTAAAGTAAAAAGCAGAGAGGAGAACTGGAGGAGAGGAAAAAAGGAGGGATGCTGTGAAGAGAATGGATGGAGCATGATGAATTACATTATGAACACAGACGAAATGAGTTTGTAGCAATTAGGCAGGATGATACAGAGAAAGAAACAACACAGAATTAAATTTAAATTTATTATACAGCAAAAAAAGTTCTCATTCACAAATAATGTGAAAAATCTAAGCCAAAGTTATATGATAGCTGTGATATATGTAATGTCAAAGTTGCTGGCGTAATCACAGGGTCACATTGATCTAATTCTGGTGGTAGTGGTGAACAGTGGACAATATTAATCGCCACTGATATACAGTACATAAGGACACTGAGGCAGAGGAAGGAACAGAATGTGGGCACTTTTTCATGGGACATTTTTAAGGGCTACATGGAAGTGAATAGAAATAGAAATTGAAATAATCAAAGTAAAGGAACAAAACTGAGAAAGCCAGTCTGGTTCCAGTGGAGCAGAGCTAATGAGAGTTCTGCTGCTATAACTGCCTAGATAAAGATAAAGCAAAACAGAAAATTAATTGTTCAGGGACACACAGCCCAGTTGTGTTTATTAAAGCAGATACAATGACAAAAAAAAGCTTTTTACAGTTAATCCTGTCCTGTAATAATCTGACTATGAACATTTAGAGCAAAGGAACCTGACATTCCATAGCGAAAATAAATGATCTGATAACTGTAGAGAATTTGGGATATTTTGATACATTTTAATTCCTTAATTCCAGATAATTTATTTTAAGACCCTTTAAAGGACCCAGAGATACCCTGAAGGGAGTGTGTGGGAGTGGATTGATGGGTGAGGGGAGAAAAAAGAGCCAGTGCTGCTAATAGAGGAGATTAGACAGCTAGGAAAGCATGAAAACAGATGTGTCCCTACATTAATGATAGACTACAGGAGAGACTGAGACAGTGACACACAGAGATGGACATGATAGGAAATCAGACTGAGAAACCAAACACTGAAATCAAGATAAAGACATGCGAACAAACAAGGACATACCATTTGCATTTAGTTTTTACTTGATGGTTTCATCCAAAACAAGTTAAAACCAGTCGAGTCTACTTTTGATCCAGGGAAATCAATGAAGCCTGTCCTCATTTTTTTCTAGGGGACCCGACAAGTCACTAAATCAAACCTTATTTTTATTCTGCAGTCCCCTTGACAGAATAGCTTGGTTACCAGAACTGAAGGCCCCAGAATGAGTATGTTACACAATAATTGGCAAACTCCACACTGGGGCCTGGTGTAAGTTATTTAAACACTGATCACAACTGAACATGTCTGGATATGAAAATTAGAAACTTTATTAGCCTGTTGATAAGTTATATTGCCTGACAACATACTTGCTTGTGTTTACTTTACAAAATAGACACACAGGATTTGGTTGAATTACTTAACATACCAAATGCTAAGGTTTTTATATTAAAAATCGGGATGTGAAACATGAGCACTCCTCTAAAGACTATAGACTTTGTGATATCATTAGGAAATGTTTGAAAAGAAGTTGGTTACTTGGAGAAGAAACAAAGCCATCAGGGTGCTGACAGACATCTTGCTTTACTGCCCAAACATATGAATCTGATTTCTGGGAACATATTTTAAAATGTTATTCCAAGATCAAGCAGTATTTTGAACTGAGCTGCAATTTTTGATTGAATTTTGCTTAATATTGTATGGTCCTATGTATATTCACTTCAATAGAAAAGTAAGCACATCCATTAACCAATTGGCTGATAACAAATATCAAATGTAGTAATATATGATATTATATATATAGTAATATATATCAGCTAAAATAAAGTTTTGTTCAGCTGAGATAGCACTGTGTTTTGTCCAGCAAGATAGTGGGTTTGGCAAAATGCCTTAAACTGTGATGCCATTTATCATCAGTGAATGGCAGTGCACAAACGCTAACAGCTTCCTCATTTTCATCCAGTATTTATCACAGCATTTACTGGCTGCACTGACAAACCTCACAGTTACCAGAACTGACTAGTAATAGATTCAGACTGGGTCTGCAGAGCAAAATAATTCGTAGGAACATCCCTAATTAAACTGGATGTAATAGGTTGTGGAGTGCAGATTTGAGCAGTAAAATATTTTTGTCCTGATGTTACCTGAGTTACATATATGCTGGCAAACTACACAAGCAGGAGTAGCAGGACTGAGGTGGGCTGTACTTCCCTACTGTAAGTCAAACACCACCTCAAATTGATTTCATAATGAGTAGATTCTCTGAAAATCATATTACACAAAAATATAATGATTACTTTCCTCCATATCAGAAAAGATTATGTGACAGTACTACAGATTGGAAACTGCATATTCTCTTGTCGCCAAAGATTAACTTTCTACTGTCAACATAACTATGAATAAGGATGTTTGTTTTGGTTGGTTGCTTGTGAGTAACAAATAAAATCTTTGGGGAAAGTACTTTGAAAAGCATTGTATGATTCAGGAGAAATATCAAGATAATCAGGCATTGAAAGAAAATGTATCCACCCACTTCAACACATTTGCCTTTTGCACTTGATTTGTTTAGTGTGAAACTACCTGCTGTTCCATGTTGTTTCCCCAACATATAACACTGCTTTTATTTATCTTTTTGTCTCAGAACCATTATATGTACATTTTAAACTGTGTTCATTCAGAAACATTTAATGAGACCAGGTAGACGTACACAGATAAATGCACTACACCATGCTTTTTTATCCAGTCAGACAATAAAAGCAGACCTGCAGTGCAAATACCCATAATTTGAAGTCTTGCAAACAAATTTCCTCACAAGAAAAAAAAACAAAAAACAAAACATATATTTGCTCTCAGTCCATCTTTATTGGACTTTAGTTGTTGTGTGGTTTTCTTCCTTTCTATAAAAGCATATCTGCAGACATCAGACATGCTTCAGTACAATTTAACAAGGGAATGGCTCTCTGGTGATTTACAAGCATACACGGTTGACGTAAATCCTCTTGCCTCGTGGGAGAATATTGAACAGGCAGTCTGTGCTGGTGAATGACTTGTAAATTATTTCATTAATAACACATGTTAAAACACTTTAAAGTGTTAAGTGTTAAAAAAAAACACCAAGATACTGAAATTGAAAACTCCTTAGAGAAAGACAATAACTGACAATGACAACACACTGTGAGACGGTGCTCCAAATGCACAGCATGTTTTTTTTTTGACATTTTTCTGAAAAGCTATTGATCTACATCACATCAGTCAGAGTTTTCTTGGGCAGGCTCTCTTGAGAATGGATTAGCAACAACCATCACAGGACCAAAAGATAGCACAAGAGCCTTTTAAGATCCAGCACTTGAAAGAAGGATTTTTCTTCATTTTCTCTTTGTATCAGCTGATCTTATTTTTTTCATGTGCTTTAAAATAATCACATGCAATGGAAGACAAGTGCAGGGAGAAGAAAGAGACAGGCACACTGAAAAAAATCAGGGAAAATTTTAGTTTATTCTGATGTTAATGGAGTAAATATACTGTATGATTTAGAAACAGAACATTTTGGCACATTGGGATTGTGTAGACAATGGTTCTCAACCCTTGTCCTCAAGGCACCCTGTCCTGCTTGTTTTACACCTGTTTTACCCCAACCCACTACTGATTACCTGGATCAGGTGTGTTCAGCCAATCAGAAGCTGTAAATAAAGGGATAGTTAGACAGGGTGCCCTGAGAACCAGGGTTCAGAACCACTGGTGTAGTTTGTGTTTAACTACTAGCCAGCACATTGTCAAAATGTGTGTTTTCCAGGCTTTGATGATGCTGACTCATAAGTTTTAGTCTAAAGGGAAACCTATGCATTTTTTGAAATAAATGTTTTGCTTTTTTTGTAGATGAAAGATCAATACACGTTTTATTTCTGTACAACATAGTGAAGCTACAGCTGGTAGATGACTTTCTTAGCTTAGTATAAGGACAAAATGTAAGTAGTCTCATGTGAAAAAATCTGTTTACCAACAACTCCAAAGCTGTACTGGTAATTAACACATTAAATCTTCCATACGAGAAGTGCATGTGAACTCCCGGGGTCTTAAAGTCTGTGCTGATTTTCACCTATGAACAGAACCATGGCTGCTGCTTCCCCCTGCGACCCAAAGACAGAAATTTATTATAAGCACATCTAACCTCCTGGCTCCAGCTTCAGGTGTAACGGACAGACATGAGAGTGATATCGATTTTCTCATCTAACTCAAAGCAAGATGGCAAACAAGTGCATTTCCTTTATACTAAGCTATTGCACAAGTGAGGGTGGACCACATGAGGTCTTTAAAAACATAAACTAATAAAAAGCCCTGCACACACAACAGAGGCAATCAAAGTCAGTTAAATCAAACAATTTTAAAATGAGCCAGTTAATGTGATGGCATGCAGACAAAAGTAGCTGAAAGCAGCAGGCTGCTAGAGCAACAGCCATTTTGATAATTTCTTCCTTAATTTTTTTCTTTTATGAAGATGCAGAAAAAATTAGAAATTAAGCCACGCTTCAGTATAATTCATTTTACTCTGCCGTGCTTTCTTTTAATCCTTTTGTGCTAGACTGAGCAGCCGGCATGAGCAATGACTTCTAGGTAATCTAGCTCTTAGAATGTGTCAGCGGTCAGTGGTATTTGCCAGAAATCCCCAATGGACATTTTTTTCTGCTGTAAATATTACATGGCAGGCATTCATTGGCATGTTGCTTGAAGCTGATACACCGTTAGGAATGTTTCTCTCTCAAGTTTCAAGTGGAACTAATGCCTCCTTGCTTCAATTTGCACCACCTTGGGTAAAGTTTGGTTTATGTTGCTCTGTTTGCCTCCTCCTATTGAATTTGCCTACATTCATGCTGCTACCTCTAAATTGTTATTTTTTTTATTCTCTCTGAGTTTGGAGACAAGTGGATCAAGGGGTAAGAAGATGGTAGATAGGCAGAAAAGGTGGATAAAATAGACACATGTGTGTGTTTATCAAGTGTTTCTTATTTGGCCCACTGATCCAGGATCAATTGACTCTCTCAGATCAGTGGGGACGGTACAATCAAGGGAAGCCCACGGTCACTGAACCCAGATCAGCTGTTCTAAAGGATGGATAATTAGGGAGCTGGAATGATTATTCAGAAACAGATGGGAGGATGGAGGCGACATGTGTGGGAGAGGGAAAGAGAAAGAGAGAGAGAGAGAAAGAAAGAAGCGAGAAGGAAGAAGAGGCAGTCTCTTTGGATGAGAGTGTAAGCTAAGTGTCTAAAATGTAAAGCAAAATTAGAGAGTGAGGGAGAGCTGAGTGTTAAAGAATAAAAAGGAATGGCAAGAGAGAGCAAGTGACACTGGTGGAAAAAAGAAGAGAAAAAAAAGAACAGAAGAACAAGGAAGGGGAGGAGAGAGGCAGTGAAGGTAAAACTGATTCAGGTTGAGCCAAAGAGCGAAGCAGAGAGATAGTAAAGCTTGGAGAATCATAGAAACAGAAATATAAAATATTGGTCTGTAACCAATGTAATTTGCTTCACAAACACAGGTTTCTCCCCTGTTGTGCAAATAAAGAGTATTTGAATTAGAGAGACCTCTCAGCAGAGGAGAACCTCCCCTGCCTGCCCCGATGCCGTTCCAGTGGCATCAGGAGGCAGATGAAAAGGGAATACACCCTATGTATGTGCAGTTGCCGCATGTTGTAAGAGAATTCCCCACTTCCTGAATGTTTGAAGTTGAAAGAGCATGAGAAATATTGAGTGCGGAGGAAATGGAGGAGGTAGAAGAAGGTGAAGAGTATGTGAAAATAGCTGCGGTGTCCAGATCAACAGAAGGACCTTTGGGGAGTATTGAATCTCCAGTTTGACTCTCGAAACTTCGTCTGGCCAAAACCGCATAAACACACTCAATCACACTGATGTACAAAATGGTTGGTGTTCTGATAAGCAGATCCCGTACTCGATATGTAATCAACACACACATACACGCCCCTTTACACCCTTGTACATGCTTTGTGTACCCACAAAGTCACACAGTGGAAAGAGACGCTGTTTGCAGTGTTAGTGTTTGACCTGTTAAAAGAGCTGCTGTAAAGGTTTTCAGATATGTTCACTGCTTCTCATCAAAGAGAGCAGAAAGAGTAAAGAGCGCTGGAAAAAATCAACTCTCTTCCCGCCAGTGTTTCCATGTCCATGAGCAGAGCATCACACTCATGTCTCTTTGTACTTGTGCCTATACTTTTTAAGAGTTGACACTAATTTAGTATTTAACTATGCTACATTTCCCTCCTGCTAAGACACATTATTCAGGAAGTGCAGAAATAAAGTGTCACACCATGTTGTGTTAAAAGTCAAAAGTATAAAGTATGTGTTACCATAGCCATCATAGATCATAAACTGCCATTTTCAGTATGTTTTAAACTCAATGTACTCAGCTAAACAATTTTAAACAATCCTGGAAATTTGGCTGCAGCAGAACAGATTACTGTGAGATGTTCAGTTTCTTAAATACTTAAATAGTTTCAGCTTCATTTCTAAGAAACCATGTTTTTTGTCTGTCTGTTTAGCAGATGGCTTTCAATACTGCAACACCTCAGCCTCAGCTGATGTTGCTATGGAGAGGAACCCAGGGCTGCAGCAAAAATGTCCTGTTAGTAGGAACACGTCACTTCTAAATAGTTGGTAAATACATCAAAAGTTGACCCAGAAACATACACATGACTGCCACATCACTATCTTGACTTCAGCTCCAGAGTCCTGTGTGTGGCTAAATTTAGGATACAAAAGTACTTTGATTAAGGTTTGAGAAATATTGTGGTTTTGTTTAAAGATTAATATGTGTGAAGTTTTCAGTTTTGTTGTAAGGAGGGTTAAGTTTTAGAAAACAGCTGTTTTATGATGACTTACAGTCATAAATTCTTTCTTTGAGGTTTCATGTTCACTTGCTTACAAAAAAAATACTACAAACAAAACACACAAAAAAATGTTAAAAACTGAATTCACAACCTTTACATATTCAAAGTGTCATGTCCGTTGAGGACTTGGAAATGTTCCTGATGTCAGTCATTGAGATTCTATGAGAAAATGGTCGGGGCTTTGCAGTGATATTCATCATCCCATATATACACGTCGCCCATTAATCTAGTTTATCTCAATGATAAGAAATTGATTATACCTTTTCACCAAAGACAGAAAAGCAAAACAGCAGGGTGTGACCTATTGACAAACTATTTATGTTTTCCACATTGCAGATTAAACAGTGCAATTCGTAATCCAGGTGCAATTTTCAGGGCCCTCTCAATCAATACGCCCCCATAACTAGATATCATATTGTTTCTGAAAATCCATCACACCTGTACTCTCAAGCAATATACATCGTTTATAATGAAAAAAGATAGAACAAAAAAGGAGAGAGAGAAAAGCCTGGAGTCATAAGAGATTAGAGATGGGTGAGATGTAAGAGAGAAAAATGCAGAAGAACAAGAGGCGGTGAAAGCTGGGAGATTGAGCAGAGATGAAGGCAGGAGAATTAAGGAGACTGATAGTTGAGTGTAGGATCCAGAGGGCATGGATGAGTGTGAGTGTGTGTGAGTGACCATATGTCTCACATACCCCCACCCCTCACACACACACACACTCACATACATGAGGGTAGCTCATGAAGACAAATGTAGTGACCTTGCTTAGTGATAAGGCATGAAGATAAAGTAGTGTTGGATGAAATAACTAAAAAATAGCAAGAGAAACAGAGCACTTGTATGGATATATTTGTGAGGACCAGTTTCGGTTTGAAACCTTGGGAGCCATGATTTGGAGTGGGTCTGACTTTCTGTCACACCTTCAAAGGGCTGTGAATTTTAAGACTTGGTTTTAGGGCTAAGAATGGAATAAGGTTTGATTATGTATAAGGATTGGGGTTATTTATTTAGCTGTGATGGAATAGTATTATGTCAGTGAGTGTCCTCACAAAAATAGAAATGTGAGTGCAGGAGTGCACTAGAGACAGACTGATGAACAGACAAATGGAGAAATGGAAAGATAGGGATGTAATATGCGAGACAGAAAAAAAGACAAAGAGATGAGGCGACAAACACAGATGTGGCTCGATGCTGAGACACAAATAAACAATATGATATTCATTCTCTAAGTCTGATTCAATTGCAGTTTGCAATTTGCATTTTTTGATACATCACCTTTTACACCTCAAGTCAAGCATAAAAACACATTTGCAATATTTCTAGACTTATTTTTGAATTTGTGGCATTTCAACTCTATTTTAGCACAAATTGGAAATGTGCATTACAGCAGGTGGAGGTAGAGACACCATGTTTTTGGCTGCATTGGCATTAGAGGCTTTAATGCTCAATTCAGATTATTTTATGTTGATGGGTCACATTTACATTTGTAGATAACAACTATGCAGCTCCAGTGACACCACTATCATTGCCCAAAAGTCCACAGATATACATATAGTAACAGAAATTACATTTACTTTACTGTGTGCGAGGTCTTCCTTCCAGTTGGCTTGACCAGAAGCTTTATCATAATTGTCTCACAAATGTGTATTTTTACCAGGGTGTAAGATGTTGACGCTGACTGATAACCACAGACAATATGCACATGCTCACAGTCTGATCAGACTACTCTGATTTGAATTTATGTGTTCTGTTGTATGTGTCTGAGTTTAAATCTGAAATCAGATCTGGTTTCTTCATACATACATAAAAAACGTTTTTGGGCACTTCAGCTGTAATGTGAAAATAAGCATTGTCCCTGCTCTTTACAAAGGCAAACTGCAGTGGTTGTATTATTGTTAACAAAATGATCTAAAACAGAAGTAGAAGTTGAACTTCCCTGTTAACCCCACTCATCTCTATTTAGGTAGAATGTGTTTCAACATTTCTATGAAACACATAGTCAAGAGAAGAGCTTGAGCAAACCACGGCACCACTGCACCTGCAAACCTGCATACTGATACTGTATGTCATGCCAGGGCCTCAGAAGCCTCCCCTGTCAAATTCTAGTAACTAACAAGACCTAAAATATAGATGGTTCTTCTCAAACTTCAGCTCCCTGTGTTTTAAAAGTAGGACTGCATACAAAATAGTGCTTTGGTAACTTAAAAGTTCTTTGACTATAAAATAAAAATCTATAGGAATGTTCATGACCATAATAGTTTTTTGCAGGTATCTGCTTTTTCTTAGTTTGGTTGTTATGCGTTTACTCATTATTTGCAGTGAGCCGACTGTCTCGAGAACAAAGCAGAAAAGCCTTTACAGCTAATGACATCTAGATAGGCAGACGGATACTGTAGGTAGGCTGAGAGATAGACAGCAATTGCACTGCACTAACACCGTAGAGGTCAATGCTGTCACGGAAACGAGCAGTTATTTCGTAGCATTTCATCATCATCTATCTTGGTCGCTGCAGCTCTCTCTCCGTCTTTCATGACTGGATTTCTCATTGATGACAAAGCCATTTATGTCTCACTTATGTTCCCCCATGCC
>OMLM01000587.1:27324-43279 GCA_900302695.1 Helostoma temminkii
GATAGAATCCAGCAATAAAAGGAAGGGCGGAGGAGAGGATGAAGGGATGAGGTCGAACAGAGAAACAGAGATAGAGAGAGCTTTGCATGAGGTCAGACTGACTGGTCTTTTGTTACAGATAAACGGGAAATGAACAGAGAGGAGAAAGAGAGTGCAGACTGGATGTCATGACTGGACAAATTAACCCGCCTTTTTTATTACAGATAAACTGAAAATCAAGGAGACGATTGGCAACCTGTGACTCACACCGGTTACACTGGCAGTGGTAGCATTTCTTCAAATTACAGCTATGTTTCCTGTAAACTCCCCTGCTTCTTGTTGCCTCATCAGTCAGAGGTTTTCTGTTTTGCTTTACTGAGCAGAACAAACATGTTGGAAGTGTTGTTTCTGTCGCCCTTTCACTCCTTCCACCATCTGCCATCACCAGAAACCATATAAGCTTTAAGCTATATTTGTCCTGGAAGAATAGCGCCCTCTGTCTTTATGTAAAGCTCTCCAGCAGATGTCCCGCTAAATCCTACTCTGAGCAAACTGCAGTGTTGAGAGTAGCAGATCTTCTTTACAGTGGCCTTTCTACAGTAATTATACCATTATAATGTGATGATATAATATGATAATGATTTATTGATGATAAAATGCTACACTCAAGCTTTGTGATGCTAAAATGCCCGTCTTGTGTCCTGGTGCTTTGGCAGTGTTAGTGTTTTCTGTAATTATGGACTGAAATGAATCGAAAGAATGGACTAAAGCTACAAAGAGAAGGAGGAATGGGAGAGCTGCCCGCCTAAGGACAGATTATCTGCTCTTTTTGTTACAGAGGAGAATGTGTTCCCTTTTAGAGAGATTGGATTTCTGTTTAAACGCTTAGTTCAACCAAAATATAAAAAGATCTGTTTTTATTTTTGCCTATAACGGTGTCTAGCCATGCACAGAGTTTTGGTATTATTTTGTCTGGGTACTAGGATTTCTGCTGATGCTACAAGACAGTGGGGGTGAATGCAATTTTGTTTGTAGTACTCACAATGTTGAAAAGTTTCATTAAAACAACAAAAACAGTAGCACGTTACTCCAGAAACAATGGATTGGTTTCTCTGAATGAGCACAGTATTTGAAAGGACAGTAAATTAATGTATGGATTGGTGCTACCTGTGCTAAAGAAATACTCCTGTCCCCAGGAATTGTATTCATATTGGACATATTTACAACTTGTGATTTATATCCAGTCCAAATACATTCAGTGCTGTTATGCAGAATAGTGTGCCCTTAGCATAGGAAGTTGGAAAGTAAAGGGGGGAGGTATGGGAGCTGGTTGAATGCACATGTGGAAGACCACAGTTTTGTAGTTTTCTCATTTTAACCACAGTCATCCCCAAATGTAACTACACGTTTTGGTTTCTTTATATTAACCATATAAAAACTCCAAACAAAAAAAACTAAATACTGCCACTTAATGTAATCCAGGTTTTTGCATGATGTGAACGGTTCTTTTTTGTAATTTGGGTAAAGTGACCCTTTAAAATAAATGGAGAACAGAGAGAAACAGAGACAGACAGAGAGAGATGTGAAGGAGATCAACTCTGTGTGAATGATGGTGTGTTTGAGGCCTCACCCAGCTGTCCTGACATTGCACAACACCAATCAGTCATTGCTGGAACGACACACGCTGTCACACAGACACACACATCCCCTTGGTTTGACACACAAACACTAGTAATGGCCAGATGATAATCACACACTCAGACTGTCACACAGTGCTCATCATGGGCTAGATAGTGAAAGAGCAGCATGGGTCAGCGTGCTATTATTACAGCTTCTCATTCATGCAGTTGGAGCTTATGTGTGCGTGTGTGTGCGTGTGTGTGTGTGTGTGTGTGTGTGTGTGATAGCTTCACTGACAGTAAAATGAAAGAAGAAGAGAAAGGGGAAGAGTAAGAAAAAGGGGAATGAGGGCAACACAGATGTAGAGATAGAGTGTGTATGTGTGTGAGAGAGAGAGATGCCTTGTATCAAGAAAGTGACAGTGCAGGGCTGCTGAGAAAACAGAGAACAGAGAGGGAGTGAGTGAATGAGCGGGAGTGTGTCTGTGTGCGTGCATAAAAATAGATAGAGCGACTGCGAGGATACTGAGAGACTGATGGAAGCTGTAAAGAGCAGACAGAAGTGAGACTGAAGGAGAAAGAGAGCAGAAGGGGAATTAAGTAAACCACAGAAGAAGAAGCAAGGCAGCTTTGCAGCAGAGTGGGAGAGTAGACTGGGGGGAGAGGAGGAAGCAGAAGAGGGACCGTTTTAAAGAATTTGGGACTGGAAGGGACAGGAGAGATGGGAGGAAAGGGAGGGAATGCTGATGAAATGGAGAGAGAATTTCAGAAAGAGAATTTAGATAGAGAGAGCAGGGAGACAGAGTAGAAGGGTGCAGGAAGGGGAATGGTAATTGAGAAGAATGAAAGGCTAAGAGCTTTGACGACTGTATTAGTTGTACTGTTTGAAAGGGCTATGGATCATTTGGTGACATCGATGTATTGGAATGGGGATAATGGGGATTTATAGTGGCACTTAAGTCCACACCGGCTGAATACCAGCCCAAATTGTCATAATGCAGGCCGTTGGGTGGATGGCTAAGGGTAAATGGGCGTGTGTCCGTATGGAGCAATGTAATGTAAGAGACAGGAAAGAAGGAAAGAAGGAGACATCGAAGAAACATTTTCTGAATCTGCTACTTGGGGGTGACAGTAGCTCAGTTGGTAAGGCTGTCATCTTTGAAACCTCGAGGTTGGTGGTTTGACTCCTGGATTACCCGACTCCTGGCTACATGTGTCAAGTGACAAGTGTCCCTGGACAAGACACTGTACCCATGGCACCTCAAAGGGGCAGGCTGTTCACAAATAATTTCTGCAAGGAGATTAATATTATTATTTTAAAGTATCAGAATTAAAATGCTCACTTTGTAGAATGGCTCTTTTGAGATTGATTTATTATATATACTACACCATCACTCGTATTTTAAAGATGCCAGAATCACAGCACTTTGGAAAAAAAAGATATCAATGAATTTATCATATACTAATGGATTCAAATTAATCTAAAATCTCAAGAAATAGTGAGAAATGTCTTTCAGAGGTTTCCATAGCTCACAGTGCCAACTTCAAATTACTTATCAACAGTGACCAACAGTTCATAACCCAACAGTATTGAATTAGGCAGTGACATTTTATGTGGATGAGTTGAAGCTAATTTGAGCTACTTTAAATAATATTGGCTACATAATATATGACAAGGCATTGTATCTCATAAACTTGTCATTGTGAAATTTTAATATTTATCTGCACAGTGAACAGTGAACTGTAGTGGCCAAATAAATTCAGCTAAACAAGTAAATGATAATCTTGTACAGAAGAAGTTAGTGTAGTATAAGGACATGGAAATACTCAAGTAATGTATGTAAAGTATATACTATATATGTATATACTTAGAAACATGCTGTGGGGAATAAACACAGGCAGAGTAAAACTTTTAGCCATTTCATCCAGTAATGGGACCAATTAACTCTTTCCAAATCAGATGACCTCATATAAACGTTCAAATCAGTCTTGAGTGTTTTTACTGGCCATAATCCAATTTAGGATTAAAAGTGATGACTGTTTTGATTATTTTAAAACCTTTCCCTTATCCAGTGAAGAGCGTTTGCTGAGCATGCACGGCTGTGTTAAGCCATGCTTTAGTGTCTGTGCACAGTTACACATTCTCACACCTTTGAGATGCCAAGTAAAAGCAGAGTCTTCTACTTTTGGTGACTAAGCAACTCCACTGGAGTATGCAGCTGGAGGTAAGCACCTGGTTCAATTGTTGAATATTAAGGAAGAGTTTTACAACCACATTCACTTTACATCCTCAGTGTGGTCTAACTCGTCTTTTTATATTCTGTTTTATCTCAGAAAAGGTCAGCAGCTGGTTATTACTGATACAGCAGACCACTTTTTTACATGACAGAAAGATTACACACACAAATCAACAATTACCTTGTTTGAGGTGACTCCTAAAGATATTGCACAGTTGTTAATGTTAAAAATTAATGAAAATGTCTTAATTCTCACTTCTGCCAGATTTATTTCTTTGATTATAAAAGTAGAAATTTACATCTCTGATTTGCCTATAAATGATTTTATTTCCATACATTAATCAACTGACTAACTAATTGTTCTAATTTTCTAATCCAGAACTTATGGCCAAAAGGACACTTGTCCATCCTTAAAGGCCCAAACATGTTGGGCACAGTAATTGCTGCATTCAGGTGCTTGATTCTCCTAATATGGTTGTTTTATGGTGAATTTTACACTTGAGGCTTGAAGCATCAGCATCTCCAGCATCTCATCTGCATCGCATGACCACCTTGGGGGAAGTTACTCTCAAGGATGTGCAGATTGCCCACCTTTTTATATGAGTAGTAGGAGTTTTACTGGATAGTGCATCCCATTAAATTTTAAGCAGGTGCTGAAGTATAGTTTAGCTTAAATATTAAATAAGAAGAGAATGCCACACATATAAATATAAAATAGAATTGAAAATTAATATTTATTTTTAATGATTAATCAGTGATTAAACCATAACTTTGATGGCAGCCAATAGGTATTTTCTGAACTGGTGTAAACATTTTAACAGTTACTGAAGAAAAGACCCAGCTTGAATGTGCAGAATCTATATTTTGCCCATGAATAAAACCTCATAGATTTTTTGCTCCATAAACCTGTTGCTGCTTCCCAGTTCTACGTGCTTGTTGCTACTTTCACAGCAAGTGATATGCAAATCTACACTGATTATCTAATAATGAACCGAGGAATTATGAAGTATGTATAAACGTGTATCACTGCTGTCTTGGGAAAAACTACTATAACTGAGTGCATCTTATTTTTTACTTAATGAATATGCTGCAGTTCCATGACCCCTTGGGCTTGGAAAAACTTATTACTACTCAATTGTATGATTTTGAAAATATTGCACACAAGTGAGTAAACAAACAGGATTTCTTCTGTGGTCTTTAATAAAGGCTATACACAGTCTGTGTGTGCCATGACAGAGGGCAGTGGGGGAGAGAGACAGTGACGAAAAAACTCCTCTGAGTGGCGTAGGATTATTGAAATGCACCTGGAAAGTAAACTAATTTTCTCTAAGGGTCAGAGGACTGGTTATGATAATAAAAAGAGAGATGTCATTAGATTCGGTGGTATTTGAAGAGTTTTCTGGTAGGGGAGAGGAGAGGTAGAGGATGAGACTACTATAATATTTGTGTATGAGAAGAGAATGATTGAGACAGAGGGATGAGAGCGTGTTTTCCAATCTTCTTCCCTGACAATATGCCTGTATTTTCTGTGTACATGTTATTCATGAGCTCGCCTAGATGAGCTAGTGCTTACATGTGCATGTCAATCCATACAGGAGATAGTTATCAAGTTCTGGTCCTCTTCCCTAGATTCACCGACCTCTTTCACGTTCTGACCACCAAGTTGTTTTTTTTTACAATAGGCTGCGATCACCGGATGATAGTCTCCACTGTGTTAATGCTTTTATACTCTGTCTACTGTTGTGCCCCTGCTCAGGCCCATTTACCTCTGCCCAGAAATGTAAAATAAAATAAATAAATGTAAACTGCTAATTAAACATGTCTGTATAGAAAGTAGCATGGTTGTACTTAAAACTTACTACTTAAATCAACACTACTAAAACTCAACAGAATATGACTTTAAAAGACTGCACTTAAGATGCCGTAGATTCTTTTATTTGCCATAATAAAATCATTTCATGGGAAATGCAAGCTGTCTCCTAAGCAACAGTGAGCAAGCATGTCCAAAGAAAACTGACTTAGACTTAGAAACATTAGATCTTTAGCCCCTTGCATCCCTTTGTTCTCCTTCAGTATAAAATATCACAGACTGTGCTGGCCAGTAAACATGAGCGTGCTCTGCACAGTTTACTGTTTGCTGTATGTTACATTACAGATGTTCTGGGCACTGAAGGAAACAGAATTTTTCAGTTAACCCTTGATGTCGACATGCAACCTTGACTTTGGCAGATTCAAAGATCACATGAAGCGGCATTGATATTTAAATATTCTTTAGGTTTCCTCATGAACAAGGATGTTACAGCAGGATGTATGCATGACTGAAAGGAATGGATTAATGTTAGCTGAAGAAACTATCTGCACATTCAAGAGTTGTTATTTATTCCCTTTTAGAAGAAAGTAAAGTCAATTCAACCATAATCATAGCAGTATGTGAAAGGGAAGGAACTCAGGGCTGTAACTAATGGTTATTTTTATAAAGGATCCATGTAAAGAAAAATAACTGATTAACTGAATAATATTTTATATTATAAAATGTTTGAAAACTTTGGAAATGGCCAGAGTCTAAATTAATGTTTTTGTTTTTTGTTTTCTGACAGTCCAGACTCCAAAGCTATTAATTGTTCGACAATATAAATCTCAAATTTGAGAAGCTAGAACTAGTGAATGTTGCCAGTTTGATTAGTCATAAGATGTGAATCAATTGTAGACATTGACTAATAGTCAATGATCATTAAGTCTCTAAACAATTTTTCAGTAGAACAAAAGAAAAACACACGAGCCATTAGAAGAAAAAAAAACTGTCCTTTAGGGAAGAAAAGGTGTAATATTGCTATAAGAATGTGTGGAAGTACATTGTTACATTATTACAGTATATGTGGCATATCATGATAGATAGCAAACAAAAACCTCCCAGGGCCACAAGGTAACTGCACAGAAAACACATTTTTCATTCAAAGGAAAAAAAAAGTGGTGGTTTCCTAATTACAGTCAAGAATATTTATCTGTGTCATAGCTTCTGTGTTGTGTGTATTTTTTATTTTTCAACAGTGTGTCTCGCCCCTGATGCCTTGCTCTTTTTGTGCCCTCTCTCTCCTGTCCCTCTTCACCTCAGGTCGTCCAGATGTGGTGGAATCCGTTCCAGACGATCCCACATACAATGTGAGCAGCGAGCTCACCCTCGTGGTGAGCCGCAGCGACGATAACGCCGTCATCACCTGTGCTGTGGACCATCCATCTCTCGCCCCCGGGGACAAGAGGAGCGAGCAGGCTCTGCGAGTGTTGTGTGAGTCACCTGGGAAATGGGGCGAGTGGTGAGAGAGGGTAGATACAGAGGATTCTGGGGGAAGAGAGAGAGGATAGAGGACAAACAGATGATAGAGGAAAATATAAACTACAACTGCTATTTGCTCTTGGTTTTACATTTGCCCTGCTCTTGTCTTTTATCGATATGTGTAGGCACATGTTTCCTCTGCAGTTTGAGCTCTACATAAATAGTTTCACATTTGCTACTTGTATTAATGACTGCACAGAATAACCTTATTCTACTAGTGCACTTCCCTATAGATGAGTCACAGTGAATAAGAAGGGCAGGTAATTATTAATAAAATTAAACCAAATAGAGCCACGTCGGATTCTGTGTCCGTGCTGCCACCCATGGGTGAGATGGCTGCACTGCTTTGCTGTGGGAAAGCGATGTTGTGTAAGGGGTTATGTCACTGTAGGATGCAGAGAGATGGTGACGCCTACAGGATGCAGATGGGAGTAGATTGAGACAGGGATGAATGAGACTGTCGATGCTGTGTGCATGTCTGTACAGATACATGTTATGTAACTACACACTGTGTCTCTGTGTGTGGTTTTCTTCCACTTACAGACTCCCCTGTTGTGGAGATCCAACCTGAGAGCGATCTGCCTAGAGAGGGAGAGAAATTTCATCTTCAGTGTTTGGGCAACGGCAACCCAGGGTAAGCATCATGCATCATTCACATCGTGTCTGCCCATATGCACGTGCATACACACACTTTCACTGACTTAATGTCTAGACAACACATTTATGCTTACACACACACAATAACAAATCCTTGACTTAACTCATATTTACAAAGCAACATTTATTGATTTGTGCACTGATGCAATATAAAACTTTAATTGACAGACACGATACAGACATAACTTCTGAGGAATACTCATTCATCACTTATTGTAAGTGATATATCAAGCAACACTTGTAATCAACATTTTCACAGTATTAATGTTCCAATTTTAATGGAATCTAAAGGAGGAGGACATATTAATTAGTTGTATACATTATATACATTGTATATACATACATGTAGTATAACCTGTATGAAAAAGCTACACCTTATCATGTGCGGCTTATCTGTATCTTAAGGCAACACCTTGTAAATGATGTTCTTAAATGATCTTCACTAAGTGGTTCACTGTAATTTATAGTGGATGAACACAGACAACCTGTAAGTGTGCTCTAAAACTATTCATTTTCGGATCTGCCGCCTCCACAGTAAAGATCTACTTATGTCTAGGCAATAAAGTAACAACCTAACTACTTTGTTAAGTTCAGAAAGACGTGGTTGTGGTTAGAAGAAATCAATGCTGAGATAGGAATATAATATAATAAATAATTATTTGGATGCACAGTTAATTCAAGCTTATATGTAATTCTCAGTGTGCTTGTAACCTTTATATGTAGTGATATAATTTTTCACCTTCATCACTTGTACAAGGCTTAATATCTTGACATAATTATCAACTATTAGACCTAAGTACATAACATCATGTACCGCTTACCTACCCCAGCTGACCTTCATCTAAAACATGTAATGTAGCGAACAGGTCAGTTTTGGTGGGTTGTGCTTATACCCTGGTCACACAGAGCATCTCAGTAGATTTTAGAGGGACCAGCATGTAAAGACGGAAAAAAACCTACATTTATTTATTGAAAAGGAATCAAATAATACAGCATGTACACAATTATAAAACACAAACAAATTTTTATAAAATGCACACAACTGTGCAGGTAATTACACTGAAACTCTGCACATACACAGAAACACACATAAATTAACATGTTCAATTTTCTGACACCTTCTCTTGTAAGTAGTCAGTTGATCAAACATGACACATATAGTGTTTAAACACACAGGCTCAGTCTGGCGTGCTCACTGATACAGTATGTAAACAATTTTTTCTCATGCCCTCAAACACAGACAAACACACACACAGAAACAGAAACACACGGAAACTGCAACCAGCGTCTTAAATCCTGCCCACACAAATACGCTCTTTCCTCTGGCCTTTCTGCATTATAGATGAACCTCCAGCCAACCAGCTCTATCGATCCACTCTCTTCCCCACATCCTCCCCCTGTCCTCCTCTCCCTGCCTCCCTCCAGCCCCTCCATCATCGGGTATCTCTCTGTTGCTGTGTCACTCACAGCTCGTTCGCTCCTCTCCGTCTTGTCACAACGCCTTCCCGCTGCCCCCCTCCTCCACTTCCCCCCTTCGTTTTCTGTAATTCTCCTCTATCTCTCCTCGCACCTTTTCCCTCCAAATTCCCCCATGCCTCCACCTTTATTTCCCACTCTGCTGTCACCCCCCCTCCCTTCGACTCTCCTTCCCTCTACCAGCTAATCAAAGGAGTAGGTTATTTTGATTGTCATGTGAAATAGATTGGCAAAGGAGTCGATATGTGTTAGAAGGAATGCAAGCCGTGAATAGTGTGCCACAGTTACAGGTTCAGTTCCCACTTGAAAAGATCTATGCCAGGAAATATTTATTTGTGATATAATTAGACACTATGGATGAAAACATTGATTATGTTATGTTCTCTATAAGAAATAGCCTCGTGGTATTAAATAGTTTGGAATGACCCAGAGATTGCAAGAGTTCAGAGTTTAGCTCACACTGGGACCACCTATTCTAAAAATGTGCTTAACTCAGACGACACAGAGGGGCTGTGGATAAAAGCGTCCACGTAAGTGGCAGAGGCTGTTTGTAAAAATTTGAGGCTGTAGAGGAAGAGAAGAGGGAACCCATGAGACCGAAGCAAAAAATGACAAGAGAAGCAAAGGTAGAGAGGGTGGAAAACAAACTGACAGGAGAACGGGCGGCAGAGGAAAGCGGAGAAATGTGTGGGCGGAGGAGAGACACAAAGATTTGGTGACAAGCAGCGAATGACTAAGGCAGAAAGAGAGGGAGAGCAAACAAAACAAGGCAAGTGTGTGTGTATGAGAGAGACTGAGCAGGAGGAACAGGCTCAGTTATGTGCACCACTGCTCGTGCATGAGCTAGTGTCCAATCAAAGCAGATACAGGTTGTCCCCGCCGCTGTCAGTCAAAACCCAATAACCACGCCAATACATTTACTCTGACACGCCCAGGATTCAGCTCCTCCACCCCCTCTCGAGCTGCCCTCTCAGATCAAACTCAGTGATCGTCACACTCTATTCCATGATACACATTTTTCTCCATAGTCACATCTTGTCATGTTCAAAAGAATAACTTCCCGTATCCAATTCTATACTATGTTTCCTTGACGCCTGGTGGCAACAGCTTTCTAGTAGAAGGGAAAGTAATACATGCTCTACATTCTATTATATTTCTCATCTATTTGATCAGCACGACTGGGGAGTGCTCACAATAGCATCACATTTCTGGTCTTGAAGTCATTTAACCAAGTTAATTCCCCAAGACTGCTCACTTAACGCATTTACAGCTAAAAAGCTTTACATACTTTTGGCTTATTGTGTGCAAGCCTACTTGCGCGTGCACCGTCATAACCACCGTTAGACAACAGCAGGTGACTTGTAACAGGATTACAATAATCTCTAAGGATAACGCTGACCATAGTTTCTTACTTAACAAACACCATACCCTCTGTGCTGTAGAGCTCTGCTGTGATCCAAAATCTGCTGAAAACCATCTGTACTTACTTTCTACTATACCATCCTGCTTTTGGAAATACTGACTCATAGCTGAGTTATGTATTAACATTCAGCTCAAACCTCTGTTTGAGTAAACTCATTTGATCCAGCTGTTTTGGCTCACTGGACAGCAGTGCAATATATTGTCTACAGGCCCTATTTGCACATCTGAATTTTGGTGGTATCTAACTCCAGAGGGAAATATTTTATTCTTTAGCTAAATGCTTCTTGTTTTTCACCTGCCAGCCGCAGAGTTTGTCTACCTGTTGTTTGGATCTGAGCAGGGAATGATAGTGGGTTGATCAGAGCTGAAAAAACCTGCCTGTTGTGTCTGGAAACGACACTGGTGAGACTTCACTGAATCAAAATGAGCTGAGAAAACAGCAGAGACGTGGAGTCAGGTCAAGTCATTTTAGTCACATTTTAGTCACTGTTTGTTTCAAAATAGTGATTACAGCTGTTTTAAATACGTCCTTTAGAAATCAGCTGTCCATAATGAGAACTGAGCAAATGCTCAATGGAATTTGCCCAAAAATAAGAACAATATAAAAAACATCTTTAACCTTTAATAATCTAATAACTGGAAGAAATACTGCTCAGATGACAGATAGTTTGGACTGAAATAAGATTTGTATTACTCCGATTTTAGATATTAGCATAAGTTATCACATTTTATATTAATAATTTAGCAAAAACACCCAAAAGCTCGTTTTTTTTTAGTGTGTTAATAATTACAGTTGTGAGAACGAATATGCGGCACCAAAGTATCCATAATTGCAATAAAGAATGTCTTCAAGCGTAGCATGACTTTAGTGCAGTGTTTACTAATGCATGCTTGCTAAATGAAAAGTTTCCACGTAAGACTAAGACCTCAGAGCCAAGAATAAAAGACAGATTTTAGAAATGCAGGATGGTAATTCCAACCATGCTCTGACCACTCATCTTTCTGTATTTAAATTACCTTGTGCATAACAGAGACGGACTTTTGAGCATTACGTTTAATAACACTACACGAGTTACAGCCTGCAAATGTGAAGTTAATTGTTCAGTTAATTGCATATTATCTAGCATTTGGAAGCAGTGTAATACAACAGCTGATTACATTTTATTGCTGATAACCAGACAGTTTAGACAAACATGGCCAGGAAACACTTGTTTTAAACACTTCAGGATTCAATTTTAAGCTTTTACTTGCCTCAGGACTGTTTTTTAAAGCATTTTTGGATTTATATTCATGAAATGGCATATACAGTATTCAGAACTTCCTCGTAAGTCCACAGTTTCCCAAATGTTTGCTCAGCAGCAGTGTCCAGGGAACAGATGATGTTTGTTATTAGCTTTTAGGTAATGAGTTTGAGAATTTTAACCAGCAGCTAAAACACAGTTGTTGAAGGTTTCTCTACCCTGAATCATTAAACTTGATTTTCACAGAATTTGTTTGATGTAGCTTTGTTTAAGAATTACTGTATGTTTTTCCTGCTATTAACACTTGAACAAATGTCCACCCGACTGCTGTCGTGTATTCACACGCTGCACCTTTAGGTGTTGCTGAGGGTTTTTTCACATTTGGGAGAGTCATTAATCAGTCCAGCACATTCGGGTCTGCCCCTGATTCAGACTCCCCATCATTGTAATTACTGTACAGCGCTTGAGGACTTGCACATTTACATAATTGATTCTTTTATCAAGGCTCATCTTGCTATCTCTCTCATACACATCTGTTATGCAGAATGGATTTTTTAACACAGGCTGATTTGAAATGCTGATCTTCATTGTGTTGTCTTCTACTTCTCCCTTCATCTCTTTTAATCTCCTTTCTTCATCAAGCTGCGGCACTGCTCCCCCTCCCAATTGTCATCGTTCCCTTTTGCTGCTCTTACTGTCTGCTGCAACAACTCTCGACCCCTCCCTAGTTCAGTCATTCCCTCTCCTTCTCCCTCAGCCCTTTCTCTTTTTCTCTTCTCTTTCTCTTATTTGAACTCACTTGCTTTGCTCTTTTGATTTTATCTCTTCTTCTTCTTCTTCTTCTTCTGCCAACTTTCCTCCAAGCATTCCTTCTCCTGCATCCAATTCTTCTTTTTTTCTCTTTCTCCCTCAACCTCACTCTTGATCATGTCATATTTTCTTCTTCTCCCGCAGTACTTGTCACAGTTCACTCTCCTCTCATTATTTGATCCCTCTTTTGATATTTTTTGCTTAGAGTTACTCCACTTTTTTTATACAGTTCGACTCAGCACTCTCATTCTTTCTGTATTTCTCTTTCTCTCCCCTTCCTCAGGCGCATCTCCTACACATGGGAGAAAAAGGATGGAGAGCTCCCCCTTCTGTCCAAAGCAGACGGTGCTGTTCTGCGCTTTGAGATGCTTAACAAATCAGATAATGGCGTCTACCTCTGCCATGCCAGCAATGACATCGGAAAAGGCCAAGGGGAGTACACATTGCTCGTGCAAGGTAAAATTAAAAAAAAGTGAAAACAGTCAGAAAGAAGAATGTGTGGTGGGGAATCGATGGAGAAGAGAGAGACTGATGTAAAGAGCAAAGAGAGAGGGTTGAGATGCGTTCTTCGTTTATGTTTCTTCATCACTTTTTAATTTCTTCAGGTGTTGTTGTGGCTTTGCTTGTACTTCCATCTTTTTTCTCTTCTGATTTTCTTTCGTTTCTTTCCTTCTTTTTTGTTGTTTTTTTTCTCATCCACCCACACCACCATAACCACTGCCGCCATCACTGCCACCGCTTACCATCCAACTGCTCTTGCTTGTTTCTGCGCTTATTTTCCTTTGTTTTTACGTGTCCTGTTTGTTCTCTCTGTGGCCATTTTTTTCATTTTGCTTGCCCGCTCCTTCTCCCAAGGACCCTTGGAGCCAGACTCACCTGACACCACCTTCCCCTCTTTTGATTCTCCAACTGAGAGAGGTTCTTTCCCTCCTTCCTCTTCCCTCCCAACCACCTTTCCTCCTGACATCAGCTCTGGCTCTGATTCCACTTACTCTTCCTCCTCCTCCTCCTCCTCATCTTCCTCCTCCTCTATCTCCTCTTCCTCCATCTCCTCTTCTTCTGCTTCTTCTCCTGATCTCACCACCACTTCATCCCCTGGCTCCTCCCCTTCTGCCAAACCTTTTACAACTGGTGCACCAACCACCATTTCTGCTATCTCCACTACCACCCTCTCCAATGCCCTTTTCCCTGACCTGCCATTCTCTTCTTCTTCCTCCTTCCCGACTCCTCCCTCATCTGCAAGCATCACTCCGTCCTCTGCAACACCTGCCTATTCCTCCCCCACCTCCTCCCTTACTCCCTCAGTTTCCGTCCAGCTGAATGGAGTTTACACTTTCACAGGTAAAAACATCTGAGTTACACACTTGCACACACACTTGCAAACAAAGAGGATGCAAGAAGCTTAGCGATGGAGTGGAAAAACAAACACCATTCAAGTTACTACTTTGCTATTTTTTTCCCTCTATACACAAACTGTGTTTGCATAGTGGAGCAGTCAAAGATACTGGAAGTAACATGCAAACAGAAGCACATACTCAAAGCATGGTAACACAAGAAGTGAAGAAGCACATAATGAAAGAAAAATGGCATTTGTGTGGCTGTTTCACAGCTGTTTGATGTTTTTTTTCTTGTTTCCCTTTTTTCTCCTGTTAATAATCCCTAATCCTAAACCTCTAACCCCTCCAACACACACTTCTCCACTCATCTAACCAACCATTCCATCCATCCATCCATCCATCCATCTGTCTAAATATCCAACAATCCATCTACTCATCCACTTGAGAAGATGCTGCAGGCAACAGTGCAGGTATAACTTTTCCATCAGTCACCTGTTGTTCTGACTGTGTGTTGTTCTAACTTTTTGTCCTCCTCTGTGTCAGTCTGTCCATCTGTGGTTCTGTCTGTGTGTAGTCCATCTGTCAATCTGAGAAAAAAAAGTTTGAGGACACTTTGAACTTCAGAGCAGCGGGATGAATATTTCATATTCCTGCCCACATAATGTTTAGTTCCTGTCCATACATGCACTGACAAGCTCTCACACACACACACACACACATTCATACACACACATATGCTTTCACACAAGCAACACGTATTCGCACCATGGCCTCTGTCTTAAACACTAGCATGACCCCTTAAGTGGTACAAGTCATTTACACAGTGTTTCACATCCTCTGTATCTTCCTCTGTGTGTATGTGTGTGTGTGAGTACTGGGAGGGGATGGGTCAGGCTTTGAGGTGTTCTTGGTTCTTGTCTGCTTTCCTTTGATGCTGACAGCAGGATTTATGGGCTCATTCTCAGTCTCGCCTCGTCAGCATGCCCCTCTCACCTCCACACTGGCCAGCCTGTGTGTGTTTGACTTTGTGTGTGTATGTGTCATTCTCACTGGCGCTCGGTCTCCCCTTTCTATTCTACACCACCCACCCCCTTCCCACTGTTCTCTGTCTGCGGCTGGCCTCCGACTGGCTGTTGTCATGCCCCTTCACTTCTCTAACTGGCTAAAATGTGACTTTTTCCTCCAAAATTGGCCATTCACCACATCATTTGGTGTCTCAGCTGGTTGTAATGTGTTCCCTCTTCAGTTTGTCTCTGTCAGTGACTGTTGCTGCACCTCCGTTTCTCATTCCCGTCCTTTGGCGTAGCTGTTTCTTTGTCTGACTGGTTGAGACCTTGCCCTCTTTATTGGTTTGACTCCTTAAACATTCACCAAGTGCAAACCAGTTTCTCTCCAACTTCTTTTTATTTTTCCATTATCTACAAGTCTTTTTATGTGTTTTGGTATGAGAAATGCTGCTTTTGAGCCTACCTGCTCTCTGAGTAACCTTCAATTTGACATTCAGCAAATCAGTCTGAAAAGTGAGGAGAAATAAATTATGTGTCAAATTATTTATGCACCTTATCTGAGGGATAAGTAGCTGAGTTGTGGCAAAGGTATCAAAACTGTACTGTTGGGTGGAAAAACCTTGTCCCAAATAGACATCTTGTTGTCATTTGGATTACAGCGAATTAGAAACTATACCCACAAAAATTCCAATAATTAAATCATAATTGTATTATATAGACTAGACTGTGCAATATATAGTGTACATATTGTATTTCTTTCAGTTTAAAGTATATTTCAATACAGTAATAAAAAGTACAATAATTAGTAAAAATATAAAAAATATATATTAAAAAAAAAT
>OMLM01000588.1:0-18509 GCA_900302695.1 Helostoma temminkii
TGTAGACTTCCAGGGAGTCTCTAAAGATGGAGTTACTGGCAGATGTGTGTCTCCTACCAGGCGAGGACAGAATAATAGGTGAGTGTATCACACAGTGGCTGAACCATATTAACAACAACAACTTTTTGGTTTTAAAATGTTTTTGCAGTGGATCTCTCTGCTGTCACAGTCTACACAGTCTAACATACACTGGCTAAGTATTCAGACACCTTTACCTTTTGCACACTCTGTTTTAATTTTAAATCTACATGCAGTGACTCATAATGGCAGTGAAAAGTGAAAATATCTTTTTTTTTTTTCTTTCTGAATTTGCTACAGCTGAGGGTCTGAATACTTTTGTCAATTACAATATTTTACGTTTAGATTTTTACATTTACGTTTGTAGACATGTATAACATAATTTTCATTAAGCATTTAGCATAGATTGCTCAAACAGTTAGCTTGCTATTATCTACAACACAGTGGAAGTGGTAGAGTTTCTGAAGCCACTGAATATGTTGACTGGGCAGGTCCTTATCGCTATACTCTGAGTAGTTTGTATTTATAGCCTATCTTTGCTCACATCTCTCTTCTCTTTTTCTGCTTCCTCTTCTCTGCATATGTGGTGATTTCGTCCTTCACAGTACCCACTGCTCTCTTACAATAATAGTGAACAGGGTGCTAATGAAAAAGGAACATGTTCTCAGCTAACAAGGCTGGCTCTGGTCGAAGAGAAAATGGTCTGCAAGTAACCTTTGTATATGTGCATTTTCAGATAAAGACATCATCTACATCTGTCCATTCAATGCAGCAGTGAAAGGCAAAGTGTTGATCACCAACTACAGACTCTACTTCAAGAGCTCAGATCCTGTAAGTCCCATTAGACTAATGTTTAAACAAGGTGCATTGTTGTGTTATTACAGAGCATGTTCATATACTTTTATTATGTTGTCTTAAATCTGCTTAATCTGTAGTGTTTACTGTGCTGGATTTAATTGAATCTGCAGTAACTATTTATTTTGACTGCAGAAACAAAATCCATCCACAAGTCTGACATATAATGGCTACAGAAAATATCCAGGCTCATCCCAATCCTTTCAAATTTTTTGTACTTTACTGTGTCACAGATTAAATCTTAAATAGATAGTAAAGTTTTTTTGCCCATAAGTCTAAATTTGACAAAGAGATTCAATTACATTTTCTTTTTTTTTGCTATTTCAGTAAAAATCATAAAAAGAAAATTCTCTTTTACAAAAGTATTCAGACCTCTCAGTACTGTGTAGAAGCCAAAGTGGCTTAGGTTAGGTTAGGTTAGGTCTTAGGTTTTCAAGGTTGCTACAAAGTTGTGTATTTTTCTCATAGATATAAACAGCTGTCACGGATCATAGAGAACAGTTTATTGGTTAATGTGTCTTTGTGTGTGTCACACTTTGTGTGTTAGCAAACAATATGCTGCTCACTGTGTGTTGTAGGATGTGCCAGTGACGTTGGACGTTCCTCTGGGTGCCATCGGTCGGGTAGAGAAAATGGGTGGGGCATCAAGCAGGGGTGAAAACTCCTATGGCCTTGATATCACCTGCAAGGTGTGTGTCTGAGATTGCTGTTTTACTATAAACTGTACTGCACAATTGATATCACTTTTGCAATTCTTCCCAACCATTACCTCAGTTTCAGCTTATGTTTAGTAGCTACTAATGCAATTGCATGGCTCCACTTACCTTGTGGAGCCATGTTTCAACACAAGTCATTCTAAAGTTGGTGGTCCAGTCCCCCTTAGCCAAACACTAGCCTTTTTTAACAGCTAAATTGAGTAAAGACATTGTGATCAGGTGCCTCTTAAGTCATTTGTCCACTGTTTATTTTTCAAGAAACTAAGAAAATGTTCTTATACTTAATTGATGCCAGGTTCTATTTTGTCCAGTCATAAATTATCAGAGAGAAGAAAGAAAGACATATTCTATTATTGTGAATTAGTGGTTGCGATGGTGGAGATTACAAACTCAGCTGTAATTAGAAACTCAGATGTTTTCCTGTCAGTAACTGTTTACACATTACTTATTGAATCTCATCTCAATCCCATCATCATTGTCTCATATGACTACAGAATACATCAGTTAAGTGAAAGTCTACAGTTAACCAAGTGAAATAACCACTGAAACACAAACTCCATTTTTAGTACATCATACTCAGACAGTGAAGAGGGAAGCCAAACTTTATTACACATGATTCTACTCATCCCCTACACATTTTCCAGCTACTCTCATCAGACTGCCCCTTTAAAAAAGATATTGACATTCCTTCAATCCTACAGCTATAAATTTTATATTTTTCAAATTAAAGTAAATATTTAAACACACAGTGAAGCAGTAAAGTAAGTGGGGGTGGCAGTGGAGCAGTTTTGTGTGGTTGCCCCTCGACCCAAGGGTGGGCGGTTCATGACCCAGCTGTTGCCACAAGCCAAAGAGGACCTGGACAATGTCCACAAAAACCTAGCTACTGATGTTACTCTGAGCGTTGATCCCAAGCCCAACAACATTTTCTGATTCATCCATCTTCTGAACCGCTTGGTCTCTGTAAGTGTGCTGGAGCCCATCCCATACGGGGTACACCCTGGACAGGTTGCCAGTCTATCGCAGATAAGCAACCACTCTCACCTACAGGCAATTTAGAGTGCCCAGTTAACCTAACTGCATGTCTTTGGACTGTGGGAGAGAACCCACGCAAACACAGTGAGAACATGCAAACACAGAACTAGCCGACCCCGGGAATCAAACCCAGGACCTTCTTGCTGTGAGGCGACAGTGCTAACCACTGCACCACCATGATTCTGAATTAATTTGCATAAAATGCTACATGTCTAAAGTTATATTAGCTTCCACTGCTCAATTAAAGAAACAGTTTCAGTCAAACAGTGATTACTTCGTGTATTGTGGTGAGTTTGTCTGCTAGGAGAGAAATCTAACAGAATTCAGACAGTAAGAGGCAGCTCTGTTACTTAACAAAGTTTTTTTTTATTTGGACCAAACACATGAGCATCATTATGTATTTCCACCTAGAAGATTTCATAATATTACATAATGATATACAACTTATGTTGTAAGTTAACATTATAGTTAACTTACATGGATAATAGGGAAAATCTAATTTCGTTTTAAATCAACATGAAGACCGGAGAGTGGGGAATCCAATTTGGTCTTTGTTCTGTGGAGGGAAAGGTCATTGTTCTTTCCAGGATAATAATATACCTAATCCATACAGCATAAGGGGTCATTGAATGGTTTGAGTATAAAATGCTCTCACATTTTTCTGAAGAATTGTTTTCCTGTTGTGGAACATTGGGTTACAAAGCTTACATTTTGTGTACGTGTTAATAGCAAAGATCTTCTCTGTTGGCAGGACATGAGGAACTTGAGGTTTGCCTTGAAGCAGGAGGGCCACAGTAGACGAGATATTTTTGACCTTCTATTCAGGAATGCCTTCCCACTCTCACATGGTCTGGTAAGTTAGCTTCTGATTTCTGCTGCCATCTGCTGACTGATGTTTGTTCCTGCAATTTTGGCTGGTCCAACGACTAAAATCAGATAAAAACAAATGCTGCATTATTGTCAGATAGCTGGATCCACATTAGTTAGACAAATAACAAAAACACCTGCAAAATCAATACACAACGGGCATTGTGTATAGATAGTGCACATTAAATTCAGTTCAGTTGTGACCACAACCACCAAAAAGCATTTTAAAAGTCTTTAAAAGTCTTTCTTTCTGTTTATAAGGATCCTCTGGCTGTTTCCAATCAAATTTCAGGCAAATGCTCAACTCCAGCCCTTCATAAATCATGGCACACAGCTTCCCATCCACACCAAGGCTACATCTTTCTGACTAATATTTGAGCATGTTAATATTTATGTCAGAGTAACTTAACTAGGGTAACGTGTATATCTCTGAGGGAGTCTGCTTCTGCTAATAACTAATCATTCTAACTGCACAGGTTTTTGTTTTGAGAAAAGCTCCTGTATGTTTTAATTCAATGAGCTACTGCTGTAATATCGTTTCAAATGACAAGTGTCCTGCTGTCTTCTCTTTGTAGCCTCTGTTTGCATATCTGAATCAGGAAAAGTATGAAGAGAATGGCTGGATTGTCTACAAACCCATAGAGGAGTTCAGACGACAGGTAAGTAGGAGGAGAAGTGTCGTGTTAACACTTTACTACCATATTTTGATACTGCTGCTGTTTGTTCATGCAGAAGGTGCATTATTATATAAGTAAGTAATAGGTAGAGGTGAATTGAAAGTAGAATTTGAATAACCTTGAAAAAAGAGAACCAGTGTTTGAGTCAATATCTCATGTTCCTTGTCTTTTGTAGGGCTTACCTAATAACAAGTGGCGAATTACATTCATCAATAAGAGCTATGAGCTGTGTGACACCTACCCCACTGTACTGGCTGTACCCTATAAAAGTAAAGAGGAGGACCTTAAAAAAGTGGCTGCCTTCAGGTCAAGAGGACGCATACCGGTAAGCACAGCTGAGTCACAGTATGTATGATTATAAATTCTCTCACTTACAATATAAGTTTCTACATACAGTTACAACAAAAAACTGATATGTTAGACCTTGAGTTATGAGCAGGAGTAGTGAAAGCTAGGCTGAGAACAGGGATCATCTGTCAAAACCCTGCATCTGATGGCATGAAGGTGCATTAGTGCCTATGAAATGTGCCGCTTGCACATTTGGAAAGGCTCCATCAGTGCTGAAAGATATATCCAGGTTGTAGAGCAGCATATGCTCCATTCGGACTGTTCAGAGAAAACTTTGCATATTTCCTCAGGGCAATGCTAAACCACATACTGTATCTTCGACAATAGCATGGCTTCATCCTGTCTACAGTCCAGACCTTTGACCAATTTAAAATATCTGGTGCATCTTCAGAAACAAAGCAAAAGTTAGAATCTTATGAACAAAACAGCTGTATTTGCATCATCAGTCATGTTTTTCGACATTACCAAAGTATCCTATAATAGAGCAGTTTGTTTTCTTACAGGCAGTCAACCATAAGCCTGCTTTGCTACATGTATTTCTTTAAGATAGTTCTTCCTTGCAGGCTACAAACAAATCCAATCTCCTTTGCTTGAATTGACAAATCCCATCCCAAACTAGACACCAACCCTAGCTAGCAAGCAATGGTTTTATGTAGTGCACAGCCTGAGGGGAGGTTAAGTGCTTTTGCACCAAAATGCACCAGTGGCTTTTCATCAGAAATATTCTGTGGAATCTGCCCCTTTGGTCAGTAATTCAAATATCTTAACTGAAAGGTCACTACAGTGCATCAGTAAGAATCATCCAAGCTATGCAATGTCAATTTTACATGTTGTTTTATTTGTGAATATGTAATTTAAAATGGCAAATGACTGCAAATGCTTCCTCTGTTTTTGTTTTTTCTGTTTAGGTTCTATCATGGATCCACAGGGAGAACCAGGCAGTGATCGTCCGCTGCAGTCAGCCTCTGGTTGGCATGTCTGGTAAAAGGAACAAGGATGACGAGCGCTACCTGGACATTATCAGGGAGGCAAACGAAACCACCAAGCTCACCATATATGATGCTAGGCCCAATGTCAACGCAGTGGCTAACAAGGTCCGAACTCAAAGGAAACAGTATCAAGGGTTGGAGGGCTGGTTTGACACACACAACAGGGTGTTCAGCAGTCCACATTTCATCTGCAACACAGCATAGATTAGACTGAAACAGTAGTCAAGAGTTATCAGGAAAGTGGACAACAACAGATTGTGTAAGCAGATGTAGGCTGTAAGGTGACTGTAAAATACAAAGCTTTTATTAACCTGTAGTGTACCATAAGTGTTGACAAGGTGGTTTAAATATTTAATATTGTGAGAAGTACAGTTACAAACAAAGATTCTTTTTATGAGGAATTCATCTGCTTATATTAATCATTTGCTTTATAAGTCTATAAAATAAAAAGGAAAAATCCTGGAAATGGACTGCACTGTATGTTATAGAAAACAATTTGAACAATTTTAATTCATTCATTTGATAATATTGACATTTAATTTTTTCCTTTCCTTTCCTTTATTCTGCCTTAGTATCAGCTTGTCAGTTGTCTATAAGGCACTTTGGTTGCATTAACCAGTACGAACAGTGTTACACAAATAAAGACTTATGTATAATTAGAATAAAATTGTAATTGGGAAAATGGAAACGGACATGACTGTCTAAGGTGTTCCTTGCCTCTCGCCCAGTGCCAGCTCCTTTTTTTAATTTTAACATCTTTGCAATTCCCAGGCCACTGGAGGAGGCTACGAGGGTGATGAGTACCAAAATGCAGAGCTCATCTTCTTGGACATCCAGAATATTCATGTCATGAGGGAATCTCTGAAGAAACTCAAAGACATTGTCTACCCTAATGTGGAGGAGTCACATTGGCTGTCCAGTCTTGAGTCCACACACTGGCTAGAACATGTTAAGGTAGGAAACATAGCTTTTGTGTCAAGAAAAATATGTATTGATCTATGCGTTGCATGTCTGTGTATCTTCACTAATTGTTTCTAAAACCTTAAAGGCTTATTCAAGTGCTTTTCTTGTATGTAGCTGGTGTTGTCAGGAGCCATTCAAGTAGCAGACAAGGTTTCCAGTGGAAACTCTGTGGTGGTTCACTGCAGTGACGGCTGGGACCGAACCGCTCAGCTCACATCTCTGGCCATGCTGATGTTGGACAGTCACTACCGCACACTCCGAGGATTCCAAGTCAGTAGTTGAACATTACGAAAGGAAACACGAGGAAAAACATGTTTATTGAGAATTCAAACCAGCTTTAGGCAACACACAGCATCAGTTTTTTTTTACTTAAAGGTTACAGAACTTCAGGTCACAGACAAAACACTGTGGTGAAAAGATGAAGTTTACAATTAGTCTAATGTACTGGACATGTCTGGGTTGTTTTAGGTTCTAATTGAGAAGGAGTGGATCAGCTTTGGACACAAGTTTGCCTCAGTAAGTAACAATTTTACAGCACCTCTTGACAAAATGACTTTTTACATAAATACATTTTTAATACAGTCACAAGACAAAGCTCAGTTGGCTGAATATTCCTAATATTTTCCTGTTAATCATTTGTTTTTGTGTATGTGTGTGCACTCTGTGTGTAGAGGATAGGTCATGGAGACAAGAACCATGCAGACCAGGACAGATCACCCATCTTCGTTCAGTTCATTGACTGCGTTTGGCAGATGACTAAACAGGTAAGTTTAATGTGCACTTCCTGATCCTTTGTGAAATATACAAGAAATACACTTTGGCAATGTTTTAAATTTAAGTTTTTATATTTAAAAATAACTTTTGGGGGGCCTTCATATACTGTTCATGTATGTGCAGCAACTCAAAGTGCAAAAAGGCTGAGTGATCAAAGGTTGCAGTAATCAAAACAATAAACTCTCAGCCAGAAGACAAGAATATGAAACGTAGATTGTTATCTGGTTCAAAGTGTGATTAATAGTTTGAATATGTTTTTATAATATTACTGCAGTACCCTATGTTATAAATGGTCACATGATTTTACTGTAATGCAGTTTTTGCACAATAAAAAATCTGAAGAATAAAACCACTTTTGCTAAAAAGGAAATTGTAATACACAAAAGATTAATGGTGGCTGGTAATCCTGTCCTGTCAGTTTCCTACAGCCTTTGAGTTTAATGAACGCCTCCTGCTGACAATCCTGGATCATCTGTACAGTTGTCGCTTTGGGACTTTCCTCTACAACTGTGAGAGTGCTCGTGACCAGCATGTAAGACACATGGGAATAAAGCACTGCCTGCAACATGCACACAAGTACAATTTGACTTACTGTATTTCAACTGCAGATGTTTCACAGTTACCCTCTCTCTGTGGTGCAGGAGGTGAGGTCAAAGACAGTGTCTTTGTGGTCTCTGGTCAACAGTAAGATGGAGATGTATTTAAACCCTTTCTACACACCTGAGTCTGGCAGGGTCCTCTACCCTGTAGCCAGTATGCGCCACCTAGAGCTCTGGGTAACGTACTACATCCGCTGGAACCCCCGCATACGGCAACAGGTACGACCCTCATTGTTTATGTCACTGTATAATGTAATGTGTCCTGGGCTGGATTATGAGGTGGCTAGCTGGTTTGGGCCTCAGGCCCTCCCCAGAGCCGAGAAGCCCACCCATCTTTCTCAGTCACATTGTAAGATTATGATTAACTGCAGTTTAATTTGGAAAATGCACACTACAGCACAATATCAGCTAAAAGTTACTTAAGATGGTCAATGAGGTTGACGGACAGGAGGCAAAATACAGGTTTATATGAATAAGTGCCATCTGTCAAAGGCTTTAGAGAATGTAAAGCTAACATAATGCTGAGTTAAATTTCTACTTCTACACTATGTTGTGAGAATGACTTTCTGATGGTGATGGTTAATAATGCGACTAATCAAACCCATTGCCCATGACTCACTAAAATAATCACATCGCTGAAGGGTTTTGAAAGTTTGTATTTTATTATTTAACTTGGTTTAATAATTGAAAGTGTTGTTGTAGCTCTGTTTGTTACTGCCATCTTGTGAAATAGCAGATCTTGCACTCAGCTCCTAAAACTGTTCACAACTTTGGATTTTAATGGTGATATATCGTTACCAACAACTGTAAGGGATGACTTCTACAAATACTATACTGTACTGCCACTAAAGTAAGTGTGTGTGTTTGTGTGTATTCCAGCAACAAAGTCCGGTGGAGCAGCGCTACAAGGAGCTGCTGGCTCTCAGAGATGAGTACTTGAAGAAGCTGGAGGAGCTGCAGCTGTCTGACTCCTCCCCTTCCCCCCGCCTGGCTAACAGCTCCACCCCTAACACCTCCTCCTCCACACCGCCACAGCAATACACACACCTACACACCTCCTTCTGAGGGCTGGTAACGCGCGCTCTCTGATACTCGCTGACTTGCACTTACGTCCTCATCACTCTGATTTCTGTCAGTCTGACGCACAGTTTGCAGGGAATTAATTAGTATTGTGCAATCCTAACTGAGGATAACAACAAAAGCTAATAAGATGATTTCATAGTTAACTCTAACACCATAGTGGTGATGATGATAATTTATGCAATATGTCACAGTACAGCCTTGTAATGAGACTTTTCTATACCCACCCACTCATACAGTGAAGCCTTAAAGCCTCTCGGTGGCTTTCAGTCCAAGGGCTTGAACACACAGGACACACAGCATTTGTGTATTGATGATCACCTAGGCAGCACAGCAGAGTTTAAGTTATGCGTTTCTGTGTTGTCTTCTGATTTGATAGAACATTCCAGAAAAAAAAACTCAATTTGTTGTTTCTGAGTCACATCCCTGCAGAAACATCTGCATTCACTGATCAGACACATTATTAAAACTAGCAGGGCAACTTTAACTGGTCTGCAGCTATGCTGACCCATTATCACAAACTGTGATGTATCATGTCTTCTCACAGCTGTCAATCATGGTCACTTTTTTCAGACGTTTGTACTACAGTACTACTTCTGTGAGATCAGACCACACTATTCTCTCTTCCCCACATGCATGAATGAGTCTTGGACGATGATCGCCCTGTCACTGGTTGAATGGTTGTCCTTCCTTGGACCACTTGTAGACAGTAGCGATCTCTGCAAACTGGGAGATGCTGTCATCCAGTTGTCTTAGCCAACACAAGTTGGTCCTAGCAAAGGTTACTCACATCCTTACACTTGTCCATTTTTCCTGCTTTGCAACACATCAACATTAGAAACTGACTGTTCACTTGCTGCCTAATGCCTAATAATGAGATAATAATGAGTGCGATTTATAGCTTTAATCTTATGGCTGATCAGTGTATACATACACCGTGGACTCTACATTTTTGTTTCTTTGTTGAAATCCAAACACACATTTCCTACTATATTGTTTTGGCAGTTACTTGAACAAGCTGGTTAAAAGCAGGTTTATACATTAGCTGAGGTTAACAAATACCTGAACTTAATGACACCCAATTATGAGTCTTCAGACCACTGAACATAACAGTGTGGCCTAGTTTTGGGTCAAGACTTGAGTTTATTGTAATGGTTAATGTGTCAGAATGCGTAAAATACTGATGTTCAGGACATTAGATGTCCTAATATTCACATACAACATATTCAGCCTTTGTGTCGCTACACAATCGCTGGTGTCCTGTGTCAACCAATTAAGATGTGGTAAAACTCAGTTTCTACATTTCTTGCTGCACTGCTGCACTGCTATGGAGTGTTGCCCTGTCCCTTGAGGAATCCATTAGAGGCGCTGCATAGGTGATGCAGCCTAGTGTGATGCTGGAGGTGTGTACAGTGGATGTCACTGCATGACTCCAGCTCAGTGTATATACATATGTGTCAGATTTGGATGGATTGGTGTGGAATTTGTTGCTTATCACCCTCGTGGATGAGGATAACGCTGGGTCTATCTCATAAAGTGTGTTTCGCCACTGCTGCCAGCTCAGCTCACCTAAGCAGTATGTCCTGCACTAAGAGCAAATACACTTCTAGCCAGTTAGAAGAGTTTAGTTGGAGTTAATGAATTATTTACTTTTGATACAGTGTGAAATGTATTTTAGGTGCTCAAGATAGTAATGGGAAATGAAGTGGTGCTGGCCTCTGATCCTAGATGTACATTATAGAGTAATATTGTCATTAAACACCCTGGATGGAGAAGCCAGTCCAGCTCCATGACAGACTTGCATACTGGCACAATTAGCCAGCAAATGGTTTAACAGACAGTGAGCAAACCAATAAACCAATCTAGTAAATACACTTTAAAGCATCTCTTTGACAGGTGTGGCCTGTTTCCCACACTTTCATTGGACATCAGGGCAGCTTTAACTAATAAAGTATTACATGTGTTACCTGTATTTTGCTTTTCAATTTATTAGCTGTTTATTGGTTTAGATATTTGGCTGGATGTCTATATATCTTCTTTAAATGTCTGACTGCACTGAAATTGGTGCAAAACATCCTATCACATCTTTGAGAAATGATGGAGAAAGCTAAAAGGTTCATGTTGAAAAATCAGGGGGTCACTTCCTATGGAAAATTCTATGGAAGGTCATTTCCATCATAATAAAGAAAAGAATGTCAAAAATTAAATGATTTATGAAATGATAAATTTCTTTTCTTAACTTCAGGAGAGCAGACATTTTTTAGCTTAGGTCATAATTTTGAGTCACTGTTTCTATGGTGTCAGACTCCAGTCTCATCAGTAACATACATGAAATGTGTTCAATTCTTCTTTATAGTGTAATTATTTTAGACAACATCTTTGTTCTACTCGAAGGGGATTCCATAAAACTTTCCATCAAAATTAAAAAAAGCCTGCCCCAAAGCACATGCTTCAGTAGTCGTCATGGAGCTGGTGTCCCCACAGCAGTGTGCAAACTAAGGATAACAAATGGACAACAATTTGTGTGTGTTGCTAAAAGAGAATCTGATTTCTCTGTAGTGACAATTTTAAAACATTTAGAAACTGCCCGACACGAGGATTTTGCTGCTAGCTCAAAATTCTTCCTTTCTTAGAAAGCAGATGATGCAAACTGAGGCAGAAGGGTCATGGCCAGCATGTATGTACTGTATCAGTCAGTCAAATTGATGACAGGACTGTTGCTGTTGGATATAAGCATGCTGTTACCATATTTGTTCAGTTAGGCTACTGAGAAATGTGTGGGAGTCCTCAGTCTTTGGCACAACTGTCCCACCTGGGCCACTTAATAAGAACTGGATGGGAAGGTGGTATATTGTGTTTTGTTTTGGCAGTGCCGGATGTGCGGTCCCAGTCAGTGGATAACTATTCAGTGATGTGGTTCTCTGTCTGTTTGTGGCCAAAGGAAACCTTTCATCATATTTTAATATATAAACTAATACTGGGTAGTTCTGTGGATCATCACTGTAAATCAAGTCCTGCTGGCTTTTACATTCTATAGACACCACCTTAACAACTGATAAACTGCAATATCTTAGTTCTACAATCTTCACAGTGAGTTTTTGCCAGTGGATTAAAATAAATCCAAATTAACATCTGCTCAAACTATTTTGTCTTTGTGTTGGCTTTTACAGACTGGATTTTCTTTGTTAGGAATGAAATCATGACTCTAAGCAGACCACTTTAAAGAAAACAGCAGTTTGTTCCAGGAGAATTTTGACTGACGACCCAACTGACTAGAGTGAATGTTGTGATTCATCTTGTACATTACAGGAAATATGTACCTGGGTTCTAACATAACCCGCATTCTGTAACATGTATAAGCTACATACCCTGTCTAATGGGTCAAGACACTTCACTTGACATGGGTCAAACACAGCCAAAGTGCTGTCGTGTTTTGGCAAATTTTAGACAGCAAATTTTTATATATATGATCTTACTTTCCTTCTCCACAAAACAATGAATGAAGAGTCAAGAAGAGCCAGAAAAACCAGCACAGACATTTCTAATACTTTTTCTTTCATTTTGGAAGCAGCAGTGTATTGAGATAATACATTTTACACACAGTATGACAGTTTCAATTTTGAATGGGTTGAAAGAAGTCATTTTGTGAAGTACATCAGATAATCTTTAGATTTGTGCCTTGGTTCATGTGAGACCCACCTTCTCCTCTCCTCTGAGACACATTCTGACTATCTAGAGTCCAGTATGAGATCAACTGCTGTGTAGTTCAAGGTTCCATAGGATGGGAGTCTTGTCTACACATATCTGGAGAGGATGTTAGGCTGTTGTTTATGGGTTGGTGCCATTTTGAAGTTGGCTTGAGTTGTGGTCTGTGCATGCGTTCCTCAGGAAACTACATAGGTTAGAAACGGGCAGGTTACCAGGGTGCACTTCTCTGTGATAAGGAAACCTGTGGTTATGTCCGCGATCCAGTATAAGATTTCCCTATCTAACTTTAAAGAGCTGTGGTTGAGCTGTAACTTTAAAGCATGTCATCCCCTTTGGATAACATTTTAGTTTCACTGTACCTTTAAACTGTCAAGGGATGTTGGTTCCAGCCTTCAATGGTACAGAGTTTCCAAACCTCAGTTTTGATATGTGAGAACGTGTATAGCTTTGGTCACAATGGTGACTTTCATTTTGAGACAGACTGGACACATCAGGATGTCCTTGTCTCATTCCAACACAAACACGCCCAGTTTACGAGAGAGCTAAACAAAAGCAGACCACTTCTGGTCTTGGAAGTGACCTGAACTAAATTGGGCTCTAAATTGGAGACATGGCTTAAACTTTTATTCATTCATACTGTTAACTTTTCATGTGAAACTGAGGGTGGGACCGTGAATATCTGAAACTGAGCTCATATTTAAATGATATTGCCCTCCACTTAATAACATTACATTGTACAGATGTCTTCTTCACTATATCCTTCCTATAATCATTTGGAACCTTCCGTGCAAATGTAATTCCATGGATTGGCAAAGAGGTATGGCCAAATCAAAGTCCACCATCACTAGGGGCAGCTATAACAAAAGCTGGGATACACCTACAGCAAACAGTCTAGATGGTCTCTGTTTCATGGAGCCTAAAGGAATGGACTAGCTACAAGTACATCCAATTACAAACCTGACTCACATTTGCCAGACAACCTGATTTGTATGTTGACAGAGTTGAATTAATACAGGGTCTACCAAATGTATACTGTAAAAGTCTTGGTTCTTGATGAGGGGTTGGTCTCACTGAGGAGGTTTGAACGTAAACCAGTAGAGACAGAAATAAGTGACAGCAGCATTACACACGTGTTGATCAGGTGGTTGTGTTTCTAGGGTAAAACAGATTAAAATCTATTTTTTTTTTATATTTTACTTTGTACAAACATCATGATGTAATTACCTCAACCAAAACCTATTTTCCTGTCTAAAGTAATATTGTATTATAATAATATTATTTTGTGTAGTGTAAAATCTTACAGTTTTATAAAAATAAAAGCAATGTTGTGTGAGGATTGCTGGTATAAATTGTGGATTTTTAACTCCATTGGTTAAATTTTTTTTGAGGGCATTTTTTTGCTGTTGTTGGTTTGTACTTGCTAACCTGATGAAAAGACAAGAATCTGGATAATGTCTCTTTTAGTTCTCGATCTCAGTTTTTAGATTCACCCTGGCTCTGTGCTAATGAATCTGAGGAATACGCCGTCGTTGGTCATTTCAGTTTGACTGGTTTGTTATCATGGGGGATTGTAACATGAAGGGTTTGTGTCATAATATAGTCTGCTTTTTATCAAATACACATGAAATGTGTGTCAGGATATTTTTGGCTTCTAGAAGGGAATAAGAATATATTTCAGTGTTTTTCTTTTAATCATATTATATCCTCTCCACAGTTTGTTGTGTGGCTCTGTTCTGTAAATATTACTGATTAAATTAATTTAAGTATCTCTGTCTGTGGCTTGTTGATTCTCTCTTAATACAAACACCTTTTTCCATTACAGTTTTTTTTACAGCATTCTCAATATAAAATGCTCATAGTTATGGTAAAATATTAAACAAAAGTTGAAAATGCAATAAAGATATGTATAATTCAATAATAATTGTAAATTGGGGTTTCTTTAATTATACTCTAAATATATGATCTAATTATACATGTAAATCCTCTGGTTATTCAGTCACTGTCTTTCTGTCCTGGCACATGATTTTCATATATATTTTCTTGCCTCTGTGTAAGTCCCTAACATCCAGAGGACTGGAGGCTCCCACAGCAGCCGTGTAACGCTCCTGCTATGCTCTATATGTCTACATGTTTTGGCCACGTAGGTAATTTTAGAGCTGTTAGTTTCACACTAATGCTCAGTTTTCGGAAGGAAGTGAATACTAGAGTAGCTTCAGAGAACTGAGAACCAGTAATGATGTGGTTTAGAAATCCTGTCATGTGAATGCAGTTCTAACGACAATACAAACCAAATGGAATATTACACTTGCACGATGACAAACACGTCCCCGTCTACAGCGGTGCTGTCGCGTCCGTCATCCTCATCTCCTGAAGCGTGTGAACATAGGTGGAGCTACACACGGAGGAAGACACGCAAGAAAGAGACTGATCTTCAGGAGGAAGCGCAAATAACCAAAGCAGAGGAAACGGCTGGGTCCGATTTTACACCCAGTCCTGAGACCTCAGAGAATTAATAGAGAAGCTCATTGAGAGTGGACACTGGAATAAAAAGCCAGCTTTAGTTTCACACGCGTCCTCATCACAGAGGAGAACATCAGTGACCCAGAAAGCAAACAGCTCTCTGGCAGATGGAGAAACAGGCCGGAGCTGCTGGGGCGGCGGACGGAGCCGGGCCGAACAGAAAGCCCTGGGGCTCGCCGACATGCGGACAATCCGGCGGTGACAGTCTGGACGGGTGAGCAGCTTCATATGACAAGAACATGTCTCTGCTTTCACGGCTCTCTGGCTTGCCATTGTTATTTGTTTCCCGTTAAATGCTAACTTCACAAAATATTTCCAGAATTAAAATGAGCACCTCTTTAATTAAACACCTTTAAAGCACAGAATTTGAACGTTTTTAAACAAGTGAAACATTTTGTCGGGAGATGGGAGTGACGGTAAACTACAGTAGCAATGATAACGTTAACGTTAGCTAACGGAGAACAGGCTAAAGGCGTAACGTTAACGTTACATTGTTTAAACCTCCATACTAAATAAGAAGAAGACAGTTTGACATGTTGTTAACAGTAGCCTGGTAGTTTGTGGAGCTAACATTAATAGCTAAGATAGTAAGACAGTAATTCAGGCAGCCCACAATAATACAACTTAGTGTGGGAGATGCTACCGCTAATGTTTTCAGATGCGGTGTTGGTGTAACGTTAGTTAACCCTGCCAGTCCACACGCTGCTGCTATAAACATACTGTCACATTTTTAGTGTAATAGTCCCTTAAGCAAAATTATCATTCATTAGACGAGCATCTGGAAACGTTACTATTATATCGCAATAAATCAACTTATTGTGAGTGAAGGTGCCAGTGAGATAAGGTCAGAATATGAACCATGTCAGCCTGCTTTGAAGGACCATGCTCCACCCAAGTACTGATCCGCCTGATTAGTAGACCTCTTTAGGACAGTGGAGGTATGCCTTCGTGTTTTTGTCTCTGTCTCGACGTGTTAGGGCGGTTTGCCTTTAGGAGACATGTCATCAACTTTAGCCCGAACAGATGTCGAGCCAGTCAGGTTATTTAAAACATCTGTGTGGAAATGTTAGGTCCAGTAGAAGATTTGAAACCCAGGAGCCTCCCCAGGTCTTGTTACAGCATGAAGACATCTAGTTATAACATGACAAGACAATGTTTCCATTGTCATCATGCTGTAAATGTCTAATGCTTTCATCCATAAGCACAAGGTGAATAAGACCAGTAGTGGTGCAGAGTGCAGAGTAAAACCAACTTCTGTTATAAAATGATATAGATCTAATTTCTCATTACTACTCTATTATTTCAATGTAACTGACTGCAACAACTCAAATGTTCCTATTACATTAAGGCTCCTTTTAACAACATACAGAAAGTCGGTATGTGTTGTAACATGTGATTTTATATTTCACTTCCATGGTGTTTGCTCTGGATTCATCGAGACTCTTCAGTGGTGATGCTGTAAAATAAGAGATGGTGGCACAACAGTTCTCCCCCTGTCTCTTTCTGTTCAGTTCCGCAGGTTCTCATGTAGAGTGGTGTAAACAGCTGATAGCAGCCACCATCTCCAGTCAGATCTCAGGATCAGTTCCACCTGATATCGTGAGCAGAGACAATAAGGTGACTAAGACACACAGACACATGCACACACACTAGTGACAGTATTCTCATCAGTTTGTGTTTTGATAGGTTGGGAGGAGAGCAGATTTCTTGGTAAGATGTGCTGCATAAGCACCTAAATGTATGGGCAGAGCTTTGTGTGTTATGAATGTATCACCATTGTTGTCTACTGTTGAGCTACTGCCTGCTTCTGCCTGTCAGCAGCCTGCTTTCTACAACCACAGCTGTTCTCAGTCAAGGTGCACTTTAGCTCAATGTAGATCAACCTTCCTCCTTGAACCAGAAGAGTGGTATGAGAGTGAGAAATAAAAAACTTAGCTTATAACAAGTAGAAGTGTATTATTGTGTGTATTCATCCTGACCCTCTATATCTCTGACTTTATAAGTCCACCCGCACAGCTGCTAGTGAGTTAGTCTCTAAGTGTTGTAGCTGTAAATGAGAAAGTAAAACCTGATCACTATCAATCAGTTAAACAGGAAGTTAACACTGAGTTATGCAGAAGGACTGGAATGCTCCTGTAAGGCAGCCATCACATCAGTATTTTCTACAGAAAATCATCTACATAAATCATCTGCCCAGACCTGCTGGACCTGTTCCTCTCAAACTAAAGAAGTAAAGACTTTACAGGACAGGTTCATAACAGTAAACAGATGCACATGTGAACACTGAATCAAGTTTTAGTTGCTGTAACCATTTGTCCTGTTAATACAGGCCTTGAAGATTCTTCCAAAAGATGCTTCCAATGGAAGTTACAGGGACCAAATCCACAGTCCTTCCATTTATGCAAAATCATATAAAATCATATTAAATTCCCTTTTTGTTGCTATCATGCTGCTTAATCCTAATTTTAACCTTAGGGACACTTGTTTGAGCAGAACAAGGACTGTGGGTTTGACCCGTAGCACTTCCACTGAAAGTGTTTTGAGAAGAGATCTTTCTGTCAGTGTCAATGTATGAACAGGATGGATTATGGCAAGTATGACCTCTTTCACTGTTCATTTGAGACACACTTACCAAAATTTAACCTTAACCATAAAAACATGAATTCATAGTAAAAATGAACCAGACATTTCAGTAATTCTCACATCTCACTCAGGTTTTATGTTTCTGCATGATACCGAAGGAATGACAGTAATAATGATTTTAAGGACCCGAACATGTGTTCTCTGTGCTTGTATAAGGAAAACAATTGTCAACAAATGTAATTATAACAAGAAATGAGAATCCTGATGCTACAGGCAAAAAGAGAAGGACTGATATAAGTATGATAATTGTGTAATAAGTGGTATGTATAATAATCTGGTATTGTCATAAACAACAAGCAGACTAAATGGTAAAGTAAAATAAAACCGATGGAGTTTTTAAAGTAACAGTACTTCAACAGAAAAGGGATTTGAAAGGAATCACTTCAATAATATACCATCAAACAGCATTAAGTACAGTAGTAGTTCCAGCTGGCCTTCCACAGGCTGTGGTTTATCCACAGTAAAATCTCTGTGGAATCACACAACTTCAACAACTTTCAACTTTCAGGCTTCATTAAAACTGAGCACCTCACATACAATTCCACTCATCTCCTTCATATCAGGATGAAATTAAGACACAGTTTACAGTCTCTGTCTGTTCCACCTAAAAGGATATTTGAATGTGCATCACAGATGTGTTGGCTTAACTGTTCAGCAGCTCTCTTCTTATGCCGTAGCAGGTTTCACTTTTATATTTGCTTGGATTTTTGAATCAAC
>OMLM01000589.1:0-21902 GCA_900302695.1 Helostoma temminkii
ATCTTTATTATTTACTAAAGCTTTAAGGTTTTCCCTCAGTCACACTGAGCATGGACACATGATGAGGAAACACACAGCTTCAGTCCACCATTTAATAGAGGCTCAGTGTGAACTGCAGTAATCTGCTGTTGGTAGAGTGATGGAGCAGAGATACATGTTAGAGATGTGTTGACGTGTGACAGAAATATTTCATTTTGAAATGTAATTATTCATTCATTCATCTTCTATACCGCTTAGTCCCCGCAGGGGTCACGGGTGTGCTGGAGCCTATCCCAGCCAGCTTACGGGCGAGAGGCGGGGTACACCCTGGACAGGTCGCCAGTCTATCGCAGGGCCACATATAGACGAACAACCATTCACACTCTCACTCACACCTACGGGCAATTTAGAGTCCCCAGTTAACCTGAGCATGTCTTTGGACTGTGGGAGGAAGCCGGAGTGCCCGGAGAGAACCCACGCAAACACGGGGAGAACATGCAAACTCCACACAGAAAGACCCTGGGCCCACCCCGGGAATCGAACCCAGGACCTTCTCGCTGTGAGGCGACAGTGCTAACCACTGCACCACCGTGCCGCCCTATATTATATTATATTATATTATGTTATATTATATTATAATTGAGTATTTATTTCATAGTCAGTGACCTGATTGTTGGGGCCTAACAACCTCTGATTTGTTATTCTTCAGGGATGCTGCCAGAGCAGCTCTTCTTTTCTTGATGTCTGCCAGTTCAGTACCCAAACTGATGAATTAAAAACACAGAGACAGGCAGAGAGGGAGGAAAAAACAGGAACAATATTAATGACATATTTTTTGCATTATTGATTCTAGCTGTGTAATGATTTGCAGTACTCACAGGTCTACTTTGTCAATGGCCTCTGGGTCTGGTGGTGGGATCTGGAAGCAAGCCCCTGGGAAGGTTTTGATTACCCCATCAGGTGAGATAATGTTCCAGTTCTCAGTGTCTGAATTTGATTTCAGGGTGAGCTTGTCCCCTCTTGACAGAGATGCCTGTACAGTAAGAATAAACACAACACCTCCCGAAAGTTAAGAACAGCAGTTTATATGAATAGGAACATTTAACGTACTCTTGCCTTTTCTGTGTTGTGTGAATGACAGAAATTTCATGGTCACCTTGTCTGTCTCCCAGTCGCACAGGGACTCCACCGTGATGGGTCTGTTGGGGTTGCTGCGTCTTAGCTTCAGGGGAGTGATGGAGGTGCTGCGCTTCCTCAGGTCAGCCAACCGCTGCTCACTGTTCTGTACAGTTTTCTCCTCCAACTGGGAGAAACGGACACAGATGACTTATCATCTGGTGGCAACAAACCCTCACTTTTTATGTTATCCTAGACAGACTTAAAATAATTTAAACTTTAATCTCTAGATATAATTTAATACACTTTTTGTGCTTGAAACATCTGAACACTGAAATATTCTGCATAAAGCACCTATTTCTGTTTGACCTAAATTAAAACTTGCTCACACTGTTCTTACTTTAATTCCTAGACTCAGTCAGCTTGATGAGGGATACAAGCAGATTTTCTTATGTTTTATGTTTCTGTCATCAAGGCAGTAAATGTTCTCTGTACCTCGAGCTGCAACAGTATCTCTGAGTTGCTCTTTTTGTCGGTGTTGGAGTCCAGGCTGTTGTTGAGTTTGCTCAGTGTCTCTGAAAGTTGATCAGTGTCCATTTGGTACTGGAAAAAGTACAAAAACAAAATAGCTCTATAAGATAAATGTTCTTACCCAAAGCGACACAATGTGTTATCCCATATTTACCTTTTTGAATTCCTCCAAATTTTCCAGATGTGTCTCTTGACAGATGCAGAGGTTGAGGAACTGCTGCCACTCATTTCGTACAGCTTCTCTCTGAGCCTGGAAATAAAATGTAATGTTTTGAGTTTACTCATCCTGACTTTAAATTGCTTATAAAATGCAACTTTAAAATCTTTAGACAAATGAAAATGTTTGTTTTAAGTTACTGAAATTTGGAGTGTGTGAGTAGTGACATGTACCTGTATTGTGGCACTGGCGGGATGCTTCAGTTCAACAAGTCTGTCACCTTCATCCTGGAGTCTGTTCACTTCGCTCTCGTGGGACAGTAGACTGTTGTTCTTGAAGTTCTGATTGTGATCAAATCAAGGCGGGTTATTTATGTTTTGTTATCTTAGTACAGTAGACAGAGATTATTTCACTGTTCAGTTCTGACCTCATACTGCCTGCGGACATCAGGTGGGTCCACCATGCGGTCACTCCAGTCCTGCTTCTTGATCTTTTGCTGTTCTTCTGCCAGGAAGGCCAGTTCCTTGTTGCAGCCCTGCATATATTCATACAGGCTGTTCAGGTAATGTCGACGCCACTTGGAGTTGTCCTGGAGAAAAAGACAAAATACAAACATGAGAAGAGCTGAACATTTAAAATCAATATTAAATAATAGTTCGAGATCATTTATTTCTGACATATGAACAGAAAAAGTTAAATGTTATGTAAATCTTTGATGTTTCACAGTATTACATGATTGTCAAAAAACTTAAAAGCACAAATATGCATTTTCTTGCACCAAAGATCTTTTATCATAACATAGATATTTTTATTAGACGAGAACAAGTCGACTCACCAGTATGTTGCCATATTGTTTCCTTAGTTCAGTATATTTCTCCTAAAAGACACAAAAGCCACATGTTTTATAGGCTGCCAGGAACAGTTTTTCCAGAATGTGATGGGATTGGGTTTTCATGTAAACACATTTGTCTACCTTGCTGCCAGCAGAGCTAATGGACAGCTGTGAGTTGTAGGCCTCAATTTCCTTGTGCAGGAGGTTGTGAGCAGCGATCTGTTTCTCCAGGTCTGCCATGGCGGGGCCATACTCCTCCATGTTCAACTGTTTCTGTAAGAACACCAGAGCAAGACAGTGTGAAGAGACAGAAAACCATCCAAGGGAAGGTCTGACAGCCAGTTGTGCTTATTCATTCAGAGCCTGTAAATTAAAGATGATTAAACGAAAATAACAGGTGGGCACTGTATGAGAACTACAAAACACAAATAATACTGCATGATAAACCAAATGTTCAGAAAGTGTTATTATATTTACCTGCTTCTGACTGAAAACAGGCTCCCAGTCGATTATGGGCATCAGCGACACATCCTCAATCTGCTCGTAGATGTCTCGGTAGAAGGTGCAGTCCTTCAGCCAGCGTTCATGGAGATGAATCACACTGAAGCCACCAGAGAAACACAAAACTCTGATTATTATTATGGAGACACATCAATGCTAAATAATGATATTATTAAAGGTTCAAACAATATATATATAATTTATTGTGAAATTTGTTTTAAAAATCGGCATCCTTTCACAGTAATAGACTTCACTGCGGCTCCAGCAGCTGTTTAAATCTTTTTATGTGTTTTCTCACTTAGACAGAAGCAACAATCAGTCACATGACCGTCCCGGCCCTGTTTGTTCTTATGCATTATATTTATTATGAAACAAAAGGTTACTGAGCAACATATATCACTGTGAAACAACAAGGCTGCATTTATGTGTTTTTCAGTGACCAGTGTGGGCTCCAGGTGGTAGCATCAGCTTTACAGTGGACATAAAAGTGCAGCCAACGTTTGTGACTTTTCTTCCTCCGCTGAGGATTATGAAAGAAAATGATCTGGTTTAGTCCTAATAAACTTTCAAAAGTGTATAAGGTGACTCCACTGTTATTCCTCAGTATAGTGTTTACACTCACTCGTTTTCTATCTCTTTAGCTTGTGGATGACCGAGCTTCTTGGCCTTGTCCACATCCAGGAACAAGTCCTTCAGCAGATCCTCAGCCTCGCCCAGTTTTACTGAGATCTCATTCTGATGCTTGAAGGGCAGCTCCTGTTTGTCATTCTCAGCATCCTGGTGGACGCACGTAACAGATCAGGTGATACTTCTGGTCTCTCAGTGAAAGTGATGTTGTCATTAGTGCATCAGTGTGTGTGTGTGTTCTCACCACAGCCAGTAGCTCCTCCGCACGTAGGATGTCTTTCTCCACCTGGTCAGCATTCTTTTGCATCTGAGCAATCAGCAAGGCCAAGTTGGGCGGTTGGGTCCTGCAGGGTGCAGAGAAAGAGTCACTGATTAAACCACAAGCACTAAACAGAGTCTCGGTTCAGTCTGGTCCATGCTCAACAATCCCAAATCATCTGTGTGAGCGCTGACACAATCTGACAAGAGGTTGGGATTTCTTTAGGTTTGGGTTTGACTTGTAGTTTTATGTTTAAGTTAGAGCCAGCAGCGTTTAGTGATAGACCCTGATCACCATTTAAAGATCCAAACATGTGCATAAACTCATGTGATGGTAAGTGTGACGCCACCCAGTTTTAAGAAACTTAAAAACACCCACCATGACACAAGTCACAATAAAATGGTCAGTCGTCTAATCTATCACACAGTGTCTCCAGCGGCACTGGGATGGTCCAAGTGGATATCTTGTTTCACCATCCAGGCCACACCCAAAGTTTTTAAATGCTAAAAATTCCAAAATGGCTGACTGTGACTGTCGCTCTCTGTCGATGCTACTCTGTGTTAGCCTGAAAAAAAGTAAAGCAATACTTGAGACAGAAAGGAGGAGGAGAAGCTACTGGCTGGCATCATGAAATCAACTACACCCAATAGACTAAATAAAAGGTCAATTGGTGGTTTTGGTGTCAAAATCTAAAGATCTGAAGTAATTCGACTGAGGATCACACAGGGTGATGTTACAATCCAGTTTAGAAGAGCTTTTTGTGTTAGAGGCTTAGTGGTAACTAAATCCACTGAGTCTGAATAAATGGCAAGTTAGAGGCTAATTACAGTGGCTGGAAATTAAATCAAACAGTTTGTAAACATGTGAGGAGGTGTGTGTTCAAACAAGGGAGAACAATACGGGAGCTTTGCAGAAGTTTGATTGTGGTAAATTGGCAGGTGCGTACGCTGCCGTGTGCTTTGTTCAACAGGTGCAGAAAAGCATCACATTTAAGGAGAAAAGTGTTTCACATAAACTGTTTTCTAGGTATGGCAAGACATTGTACACGTTAAACTCCCTCACTTCTCTGAAATCATACTACACAAGTCATGCGTGTAGATCTCTGACAAAACACTGACGTGGAAAACTGGAGGATGTTGGCAAGCCATTATCAAGCATTAATTCACACACATACTAAGCACAAAGACATTTTTATCCTGGAGAGAAACCAAGTAAGTGTCACACAAGGTGAATTGACTATGACTAAAATGCACATTTCAAGTTGCTCTTCTATCAGGGTGACAGGAATGCAGAGATGTGTTAAAATCTGTGCACCTCCTGCACTGACTCACTGAGCTGCAAGCTGAGCTGGTTCTGCAGCTACTCCAACAATGGCCTCCCAATTCCTGTTCGCTCAGCAGGAGAGACAGGTACGGGCTGTACACACACACACATACAAATTCAGTCACAATTTTCGCTCTGATAAAACCTGAAAATGAGGAGATAATGTTTGCTCTGCCTGCACAAAAAAGTGAGAAACAGTAATGACACAGAAGAGGAAGCAGAGCATAGATCAGTAAAACAACACGACAGTGTGATCTACACGCCCTCGCCAGCTCTTCTTTCTCGTCATTTATAAGTTAATTGTTTGTTCATATGGCTCAGTTTTCTAGATCTCAAATTCTTATTCATTTTCCATTTTCTCCTTTGTCCTCTCCATGCAAAACCTGACATGTTGTATTTTTATACAAACATTGATGTTGTCACTTAACCAAACTTAAGCTTATATTTTCTTACTCCTTTTAAATTTAGACTTGGTATTAACTGTTCCATAAAGATAATTGTTTATTACAAGTGTGTCGTTAATAAACAGAAGGAGTCACAGAAGTCTGTCAGTATGCATCATCTTGTTCATGTGAATGCAGACGTTCCTTCATTAGTCAAGAAGCTGACTGACGAGTCACACCCTCAATCACAAAGAGCTAAATTTTTGAGTACTCGTAATGTGTATGAGTATGTCTTTTTATTGTACTTTTCTCTGCTACAGTTATTTAATAGCTTTAGTTGCTTTTTTAAACAAAATAAAGATATATATTATGTAGTTATCGGCTGATTTTGTTACAACTTTTTGCCACATTTGAAAGTTTGTTGAAAAGATCTTGATGATTACTGGTCAATATAAACTGCTTTCCTAGTGGAGTACTTGTACTTTTGTACTTTCAGTACATTTAAAGCATGCACTTCTTGAGGTGGTACTTGCAGTGGAGCACTTGCACTTTTACAGGAGTATTGACATTGGGTACTTCAACCACCTCTGGCTGTTTGGTCAAATTTATATCTGCATCGAACACATGCTTTTTGTAGTTGTGGAGCTTCATCTGAGCTCAGAGAGCAGAGAGAAACATGTTGCACCTGCAGTGAGTTCACACACATCATAGTGTCACAGTTCAAAAATGAAGCACTACAAACACTCTTTTTGGTGTCATCCTCAGTGTTAAGTGAGTTTTATGGCAAGTTTTATTGAACTCAATTAGTTAAAATGATTAAATAGACTGATATTGATTATCTGTTTGCTTTATTGAATGACCATTATGGGATAGCTAAACAGCTAGCATTAGCTGATGTGACATTTTGAAGGGCTTGTCTACATTTCACAGAACCAGCACCTCAAACACTCACTGAAGTCTCAATTTTCCTCAATGTTCGCGGTTTAAGAAACGTAGCTTGTTAACTGCTCAACAAGCTCAACAAGAGCAAAGACGCTGACGCTGGGTTTGGCGGTTCTCTGCAGCATCAGACTGTGTCATTGTTAAATCACAGCATCTCCATGGATGTGACAGAAAACCAGCGGACTGGACGAACGGAACAAGATGGCGCCCTGTGACATTGTCAGACATCAGTCTGCCTTGGTACCAGCATCCACATGCTCGCACACACAGAATAAATATGATGGTTTAAAAGTGTCCTCACATTTCCTGTTCTGTCCACTCGCATGGAAAGTCTAGAAGTTTAAAATTAGACGGTGCGGGTATAAACCAGTTTTGTCATTGTCATTGACATGTCATAATGGCATAGATAAAATAATAATGAGATTGTATTATTATAGGCCACATTTAAATATTTTCGTTTGTGTGGTGGGAATTTCTTAACGGCCAAATGATGATGAGCAACATGCTCGGTGTCACAACACAAAGTAAAGAAACCAACGCCCACATAACAGACAGCTGAGCAGTGTGGACTGCATGGCCTCGTCCATTCAACAGGTCCTGCACAGGTGAAAGCCAGGGTTGGTTACATCTGTCTGTGAAATCACGTCAGTATTGTGACAACTAACACAGACAAAAGGTGAAACTATTGATCTTCAAGGCCATTATGTTAATTAAATCCTTTAATAAACGTCATATCTCTTCAGTAAGATCAGACATCAGATTTCTTCACACATTTAGTTCATTTATGGTTCTTACACTGAATTCACTTTGGCCCGCACGTGTAATGGTGCAACACACTGAACAAAATCTAGTTTTAATTTTGGGGAAAACTGGTGAATTTGGATGCCTGAGTAGAGTTTTTGTTTCCATTGTTCATCTCACTATAAACACATTTTCAGTGTTGTCTTAAAGCACCTTGTCCCTTTCTGTTTACATAGTAAACCTGTTAACACGCAGGCGAACACCTTTATAAACTTTCACCATCCCGGAGGATTAACTGACAAAACTCCAAACAGAAATCAGTGATGAAATTCCCTGAGCAAACTTGCATTTGATATCTCTTTCAAGCAGAATACAACAGGAGGGGAACCACAGCACACAAGAAAAAGAACACACAGGAAACATGACACAGTTCTCGGCTTGGGAAGAACAGGATGAGGGAACATGACCGAGATACAGTGTCACCACACACGCTTATTACGTCCACTGATAAAATCCTCAGGGATAAACTCACTTGCTGGCTTTGCCCGAGCCCTTGAGTGTACCATCCTTGGTCTTCTTAAACATCCTGGAGCTCGTAGGGGGTCAAGCAGAGGTCCCACAGATGCCGTCTCTGTTGCTCTCTTACTCCTTCTTTGTCTCTGTCTTCCTCACCCTGTGGCTCCCTCTCTTCTTTCCTCTCCCTTTGGTTTCTCTCGAACACATTCGAACATACACACACGCACTGTTTAGCACAGGCAGCTCCTCCCAGACATGTTAACAGGTGTGACACCGCCCAGACATCCACCTTGCAGAGGAATACTGGCCCGACCTGTTCCGCTGTCCTATCCTCCCACCTTTGGTCCTGCCCTTCCTTTTCATTGGGTCTCTGACACATTTTTAAAACCTTCACAGGGAGCTGAGGCCCATTAATTACCAGTGATGCATAGTCCACAGGGTTGGAGGGTCACTGAATCCCTGCAGCGAGTAGTGAAGCAAAACACTTTTTACTTGTGCAACAGTGTGTACAAAATGCAACATGGTTGCCCTGCTGGACCAGGTGTAGCTTAGCTGCATGCTTCCATCTTTCTGATGTCACTAATTAAAGTGCCCCAATTTAGACAATTACACATTTGGAGTCACAGACTATACATGGTGTCTCTGAACTTAACTGATGTATAGTATCACAAGGAGCCTTCAGGCTATGATGTGACTTTTCTCTGCGGTCCACTGGTGACCTGTCCAGGCTACACTCTGCCTCACACCCATCGTCAGCTCCGACACGGGCAATGAGGAAGTTTAATGAGCAGCTGAGCACAGATGAACTCGATGCTGTAAACACAGTCAGACAGTGTGTACAGTCAACACTGGAAAAGTGTCACACAATCTGGGGGCTAGAAACAAAGTCTGTTACGTAACACCTTTATATGGAGCCACATGTTCTAATGTTAATGATTATAGAGAACTCCATACGCTGCAGCCATGTATGCAGCATCTGCTGACATGCGAGTCATTCTGGATCAGGGCGTCTCTCTGCAACATGTCAACAATAGGGAATCATAGCGAGGAATGCAGCTGGGTCACTCTCTTTGCAGCAGCGTGATGAACAGCACAGTTAGCACACATTTTTAATGCATCCTGTCACACAGTCTCTCTCTGGGTGCGTCTACCCGTCTGGAATGGCAGATACTTTTTATGTTGCTAAGACACATTGTGTATTGTGGTTGTACTTTCATCTACCAACTGTAATCCAGATGGTATTTTCTGATCTTCCACTTAAACTTCACACTCACACACTTTTTTGTTTGGAAGAATGAATTTTTTCCTTTCCATAACTGTTTAGATCTGTTTTAATAACGTTAAAATGGACTGACATGACAATCTCACCACAATGTCTGTTTAGTAAGAGTTCTAGAGCTTTCAATGTTTTCACAGGATCTTCTCCAGCTGATGTAGTTTTCCATGGCTGTCGTTGAAATGTAGCACTCTGTAACATTTATCCTCTCACATGTTGCCTTATCGAGCTACCAAATGGACCTCATTACTGTTCAATCACTGCTTCCAAGAATGCACTCAAGTCTTAAATAATAATAGTAGTTGCTTTTTAAAGAAATAATAACATGAAGAAGTGTCAGTGTCTTGTCAACATGTGGCCAGAAGGAACTGGGACCTCATGTTAAAATGTCAATGGAGAAGAAAGTAATGGACGTTTTACATTACTTATACTATATTATAATAGAATAATTTTGCAGCAGTAAATTACTGACATGTCAAACAACTGTCATATGCTTGAGGAAGGAAGTCACAGCCAAAACACTGATACAGTATGTCTGCAAACATTTATCTGCCTTTATGACAGAAAATACAAATGTTGTGGCTTAAATGTTTTCCTGAGCCCAAGGTGAAGCCCAAATCAGAAAGATATTGAGTTTACAATAACATAAAACAAAGGCCGCAAATGTCATTGTGAGAAAAATATCTCGATGAACTATGCAAATATTTTCTGTCAACTATAAATCTACATGTGAGGAAAAGTTAATTTTCAGGGAACAAAGCTACAAACATAGTGAGGGTGTATTTAACTCTTTCGTTAAAATTCATGAAGCTGATAAAGACAGAATGTTTTTTTTCCACAAAGCCTTGTTGGCTGATTGTTTTGGACATTTTCACTTTTCCCTGTACTGTACAATCTGCCTACCAAAATATCTGCGTGTCCACAAATCGTTGTTGTTTCTTTCTACTTTAAGTTATTCTTGATTTTCATCTTCATCCGACAAACAACAGTGACATGGTTTTAATAAACAGATTAATAGAAATTTGAAAACTGAACAGTGTAAGTGATTTCATCTTATGTTTAGTGTTTTCAAGCAGATAAACATTTATCTCCGCCTGATGAATGCACAGATATCTGCAGCCCATCCAGGCAGGTCACATTTCTGTGCTTGACTATGAAAGGCATGTGTGTGTAGGGAAGTGATGACAGGCAGCAGATAAGAACTCAGGTAGATAACTGTAGGGGGAAAGAAGGGTTGTTTTACATCACTAAAAATAAATGTAACTTGTTAAAATGTAGAAAACATAATTTACATGCGAGTTCATTAATTATTAATTAAGGAAGTGTGCCCATGTGATAATTCGTACTTCTACACTAAAATTCATATACACAAACTAAACCTACAAACTTTCACACCCTGCTAAGGCATCCTATGCTTTTCAGTATCACACCCACACCCAAAACAGATACACTGTCTCTCTCTCTCACATACACACCTCCTTGATAATCTTTTTTTTTTTTTTTTTAAAGGTTACTGTTTTTGTCCTTCACTGTCCTTTAAGTATTTTATAATTAATAGGACGTAGTGAAAATGCAACCGAAATTTCCATAGTAGTGAAAAAACACTAAGTCAGTATTTGGTGCAAATATATTTTAATTATAGGTCTGGAAACTAAATCAACATTCTCATTTCATCTCTCTTTCCACTAATTGTTTCCAACAATTACTGATCGTGACCAAGTGTTTTCCAGCCTGTTCAAACTGTTTCCAGTACATCCAGCTTTAATTCTTAAAATAAAAGACTAAAGAGAAGGGAAAAAAAAACAAGACATTAATAAAAACCAGTAAGCGAAACAGTTGAATGTGTGAGTTACATGGAAACTGTCATTTAGCTTATGTTTCACCAGTTATCACAGATAAAAAGGTCCCTTGAAGATAATAAGACTCCACATGACTGGCAAACAGTGGATAACAACAGTTTATCTACAGATGACACGGTTGTGTAGTGGTCACCTCACAGTTAGCAGGACCTGGGTTTGAACACACCTTTTCCAGGTGCCGTTCTGTGTGGAGTTTGCCTGTTCTCTGTACGGGCTAGCAAAGACATACAGTTTGGTTAAATGGTGACTGTAAAGTCCTGACAGGTGTGAATGGTTGCCTGTCTCTATGTGACAGCTGTGAGAGACTGGTGACTTGCCTAGAGTGCACTCTGCCTCTGGGATTGATGAAAGTGGTTCTGGCACTGGCAACAGAATAAGGATTTAGGAAAATGGATAATTTATATACAGACATGTAGATGTGATGAAGGTAACTTAGTCTTACTGATGATGGACAATCAGGTTCAGTGGAGCGATCTTAAAAACTAGTTGTAAAGGTCTACTACAGACCTACAACTGTGATGTTTCGTAAATACGTAAACGTAAAGGAAAAATATCAAAAACATTGCAGAAATTTATTTTAGTCAGAGGAGCTGCACTTACAGTTTTTCCCCACCACTGCAGAGACAATGTGCTCTGTTCACCAATCAGGATGAGTTGGACCCTTGTCTGACTCAGCTCTGTACTAAACATACAGCACATGTAGGTTGTAGCTGATGTTGATGAATAAAAACATAATACAGCTTTATTTTGAAGAAAAACCTTTGACACTTTCAAGTCATAGGTTTATCTTTGTTCATCCTGCTCACACTTAATCCCAACTGCTCCTCTGAATTCTGTCTTCTCTGTAACATCACAAGAGCCCAATAATAGTTCTGCTTGTGCTTTTTAGCAGCTTGTCATTGTATCCAGTTTAATGTCACTGTACCACCCTGTAATGCGAGATGCTGCGAGACACTAAAAAGACTGGAGTGGGCTGAGTGTCAGTGTCAGGAGCAGAGTTTTAATCACATATTGGTGTTTTGATGTGCGTCACAATGTAAGAGCTGTAGAAAAGAAACTGAATGAATTAAACTGCACTTTGTAAATTTTAGGTTTAAGAATAAACACAAAAAAGCAAAACAATTGAGACAATTAAATGAAGGTAATTATGTAACACTGAGAAAAAAAAAATCTACCAACGATGCACATAATTTTAAACGAGAGGGCTATGTGATTGAAAACTTGGCAGGGTAAACTGTAAATCTTGAACGTCACTGACACCGTCCTCGCTCAAATAAGGGAGGGAGCCTGTCTGACAGGAAACCAAGCAGCCTGCTGTTATTTCCAAAGGTGGCAGTTTGACTTGGATCATATTGCTACTTGAAATGATTCAATTACTTTTCCATATTCTTGGAAGATTAGACCTGTTCTGCTTTCCTCTGAACACCAAACGACACCCATCTTGCACTTATGCACTAAAAATCAAACATTAAAAGTAAGTGAAATGATTCTAATCAACAACTGACCCAAGTCTGGCTGTTTGTGGCAAAGTTAGGGCCTCGTAGCTCTTTATGCCGAAGCGCGCAGTTCCATTTAGCTGCCAAAACCAAAGATGCCCTTGATGTAGCCAGTGATACCGCCCTTGCCCTTCTGCTCCACCTTGTCATCCAGCGGTGGGAAGGCCACATGGTTCAGAGCAAGGTCAAAAAACAGGGGTTTACAGGGGATTGGCTGAAAATCAGGGGGGAACTGGACTAGATTAGGGTGCTTTCCAACAAGAGTGGGGTCAAGGTGGAAGGTCTCCAGGTGGTCGCAGAGGGGCTGCGAGGAAGAAACACAAGAAAGTGAGTACACGAACTGGACATTTAAACAAATGAAAAAATACCACCAAACATTTCAGGACACAATTTAATAATTTTTAGAAGAGACACACAAACAAGGAATAACAAAGAAACTTTAACTAAATCTAGATGGTTAAAAAATTTAACATATAGCTATAAATTCACGATTAACGCACAGAAGTGAGACTTTAGCTACTTTCACACATGCACGTGAATCCCGACCTTCTCCGGACTTTACCATGGTGAGCTGCACACGAGAACGCAATTGTCCGCACAGAAATTAACCTGCGAGTCCCCTATTACAAAGACTGTGGGAGCCCAGGTGTGAACATAGCAGGTAGTTCTGCTGAGCCATCAGCATTCCCTTTCAACACCAGAAAATATAGGAAATATTTATCATGCTTTCTGTATGACACTTCTCTCCTTCAGGAAACCGGGCCCATGCTAATGGTTTCACTTCAATGTGCCGTAAAGGAAACAATTGATTTCTGCAGTGTACTTTATGTGTTACGTCATGCCTCCTGCACGCTCTATCGAGGGACTCAGGAGGGTGCTGTATGTGTGAAAGGTCTGGAAGTGCACATGTGAAAATGGCTTATGATCTCATCTTACTGAACAGAACGGGCAGACCAACACGACTGTCCTCTTGAAGAGCAACATTTGGTGCCTTGTTTTTGTCAACTTACCGTGTTGTCTTTTTTCACCTGCTGCTGAGCAGGAGCTTCAATGGTCTCATCAGTGTCTGAAACATAAACATTTTCTCAGGATTGTAGGAGAATCGACACAGCAATGAATGAGACTTTCTGGTGTTAGGACCCTGGTTTTTCTTCCCTCTCCTTTTATCTGTCTAAACCCACCATGTATAATAGTATATGTAGATATCTGCCTGGGATTGGTGCCAGAGATGCTCGCAGCCCCATGCTCCAATCAAGCTACATAAAAATAATTTTTTATGTTTTTCATACTGTACATATAATTACATAGATGCTGTTAGTATATATCCACATGTGACTTTTCCAACAAACTTTGTCCTGTGTGGTTTTTGTTGTATTTGAGACATTTCCCAGAGACTGGGACAGCAGTTGTTGATTAAGTCAGTTTATACATACATATACCCACTCACCAGGAAAACCGCTGTCTAGAGTCACTGGTACAGGAGCACTACTCCCTATTGTGATTCATTTAAATAGGCAAGTGCAGAGCAGATAAGTCAGAAAAGGTTTTGGTTGTTTCTTTATATGGTGTGACAAGACAGGCATTATCATAAATAATAACAACAACTATATTCATCTGACTATCTAGAGACTGGTTGCTACATACTGTTCTCATATGGAAAAAATGAATGAGCTCAAAAGCTGCTCTCACCTAAAATGGCAGCGGCTTGAAGAGAGTATTTTTCAGCATTGACCTCAGCAATGAGCTCCTGGATGTCAGGGAGATCCTGCAGAAATTCGCAGTGGATGTTAATGATCATGTTACTGTGACAGTTCACATGCTTGTCAGTGCTACTGTTTCCTTGTGTGTATTAACCAACCTTAAGGCTGTTGTTGAAACTCTTGGCCTTTGATTGGACTTCCTTAGCGTATTTCAGCACCCTCTCATACAGCACCAGTGCCTCACTCCACTTCTTCACCAGAACATAAGACTGAGCTATGAAGAAGCACCTTTAGGGGGGAAGAAAGTAAAAACACAACATTAACAACAGGTTTCTAAGTATTTATGCATTCTAAAGTTAAACATTGTACAATTGGAAGAGGGTTTATTATAAGAACAATGAAGAGGTCAAAGCAACTGATACATGTTAACAGTTCAATAATTTGCAGATGTATCCATTGCTAACTTAAATCTTTTTGCACTGTTTGACTCTCAGGTTGTTAAAGATGCAGCTAAAGCCCTCAAGACAAAAATGTCAGACCTGTAGGCCTTGTAAACCAGTGTCTTGAGGGACACCTCCTTCTGGAAGGTGTGGTCATCCTCCAGACCCTGCAGGGTGGAGAGCTCAGCCAGACTCTGGAGAAAATGGACGGAGGGTGTTAGAGAGACATGTGGACAGGAGGACAAACAAAAGCTGAGGATAAAGTTACAGACACTGTATGAAGGGATCTTTCTGTGTAAGGACACGCTACTGAAAGGAATGCTGCTATTATATATAATAATTTGTAATAAAATGCATTTGTTTATAAGCAGGTACCATCCATCCAGTCACCATCTTAAAAAGACAAGGACGTTGCAAATGTCCAGACATTTACCTGCAGAATGATGTCGTAGAGGCGGATGAGGTCCTGTGGACGGGGTCCCCTCTTGTTCTCATCAGAATCGGGCTCCTTCAGCTGCGCCTGCAGAGTGCGGGCCATGCTCTCATTCCTCTTTACCAGAGTGCACAGTTTGATGTAGGTCAGGTAACTGAAGAGAACAGTACATTTATTTTTCACATAAAACAAATAAGTTTTGAACCACAAAGCAGCAATTTAAATGATGATACATGATTACAGGGAAACCCACGATGCCATAGACAGGGTTGGTTTTAAGGTCTACAGATGAAAGCCTGTTATTTGGGGCTGAATGATTATGTGTATGTGTTGTGTATTTTTTTTTTAAACTACAATGTTTACTGCATTACTGGAAGGTTGTTCTTCCAATCTGGACTAACTAAATAACACAATAACAAATACACATCTTGACTGAAGTCTCTTTATCTTGTACCTGTGCAGGAACTGCAGGTTGGACACTTTTCCGCTGTCGGCGTCAGAGCTCCTCTCTCGCTGCTTCTATAAGGACAAACAATAATAATAAATAACAAATGAACATGATCTAAATTCCTGTTTTAAGGTTGCACATCCTAACCTTTCCTAAGATATAAATCAGATATGTAACTCAGACCTCACTTCCTCTCCTTCAATTTTTCCTGTAGTGCATCTTACCGCCTCAGTCTTGAGTTCCTCTCTCACAGCCTGGATGGTGTCTCTGCACTCAGCCAGCAGGGTCTCATACAGATGCTCTTTGGTCTCCTCGTTAGCTGCCTGCACAACAGGAGCACTGCTTAATATCAAAGTCAACATAACTGAGATTTAATGCAGACAGTGAGATTACAGGAAATGAGGGGAGACGGTGGGGTTTACTGGTATTGCAAAGACAAAAACTTTTACAATTCACTGCAGAGTTCAGAATACATTTATTACAAAACATGTAAGGCGAGTATGCAGATAGGATAAGCTGACAAACTGAAGAGCAGATCAATTTTGGCTGACAGGTCTGTGTGAGCATTGATTAAGTATTAAACTATGATGAAATGTTTTAAAGTAGGGGGGGTTTGGCAAAGGAGGACTGACGTTCACTGAGAAGTTATTTTAATTTGACATGTAGAAATTATTTCAAATCTTTTAGAAACCTGAACTGCAACCTTTAGCAATGTATAAGGTCCAACATGGCCTTCTACATTAAGTGACAAATGATTTTAAAACACCAAAAAACTGGCATTCTTGCCTTAAAATTAAAATGTCTGTACAACCACCTTCAGTCTGAAGGGATTAGGGCCACACCCTAATCATTACTACACTACTACAATGTCAATCAGCCAAACACAAACATTTCACACATTTTGAATTTGTAGTAGTTTGATACATCTGAGGCAAAACACAGACACAGGTATGTTGCCCAGCAGGCTGCTGGTACATTTGCTGGAGTGAGACACTAAGAGTTTCAGAACTCAAATCTTGTGAATGACAGGATTGTTCTTCACCTCACCTTTCTTTCATTGACACACAATCAACTACCATGACGGTTATCTTACTCTTTGCTATACACATCAGCAGGACGTATTCTGTTTGTGTTGAAAAGAGAATGTGGGATTAGTTTAAATGGGGAAGAAAATCTGCAACTAATGACATTGAATAACACTTATTAAATTACTATCACAGCTTTCCCTTTAAAGAGGCTGAAACATCCAAGGAAACAAACAGTGGAGGAATGTTACAAGAAAATTCCTCAAAATGATCGCTGATTATAGGTGGGTCACAAGGTTGCTCTCATCCACCCAGAAAACTGATGATGTTTAGTGGCACACACTCATGCTAACACCCTGGCAACACCCAGTGCGACCAGCTGAACTTGTTGAGCATCTGCTGTTGTTCTAAACGGATGAAGTGTTGATGGAGCTCTACAACAAGGACTGATAACTGAAGGATACCTCTTTCTGTCCCCAGAGACCCACAGCTGAGGATCAAGTGAAATGCACTGTAAGCGTGAGGTGCCGCTGTGATATACTCTGACTTTCTTTTAAGTACAGCTGATGAAGCTTTCAAGAGAAGAGTAAAAAATATCAAAAACATCTGTGATGTTTACTTGGAGAGTCAAAGAGGTTTGCCATTCCCTCTGTTTCAGCCTCTAAAATTCTGTAACGCTAATGCTTAGTCTGGAAATGGCCCATATGAAGGTGACACTAATCTGACCACAGAGGCCTGCTAGGTGTGGTTCTGTATCTGTGTGTGGGCTGAAATGCACAGAATGCAGTCGTGCAATGAGAGCGACTACATGCCAGAGACCTGAGTGGCTGTGGGTGTGACAGGTGTGTATGCAGGCTGTGCTGAGCCTTCAGGCACAGGAAACAAGAAGACGGTAACTGTGGTAACTGTGAGGGCACATGTGAAGAGGAGAGCGTCACCTACTGAACATTTACAGAATCGCTTGGACAGTTACAATGAAAACACTTTACAGGGAGGTCACACAGCCACAAACTACTGGAGGTGTGCTGAGCATTTTATTTACAGGCCATGTATGGCTGGACAGTTGTTTTATGTTGTGGTTGCCATCAGACAGATCAATAATAAATTTTAAAAAAAGTTGTTTTTCTCTCAGTCCCAGTAATTTACGATACATAACCAGTCAAAACACATGGGCATAAAGTCTCTTTAACATGGTGCCGGGTTTTAAAGGTGAATGGGGAATTAATGCTGTAAAGTCTGACTAAGGCTTCTGTGTTAAATCTACGTATATACGACATAAGCGTGACGCTATGCCATAGACTGCACAAATATAACTGCACGTCTCAGCGACACAGACTGCAACAACTGCGACTGTCGCATCACAGTGGTCACCCCACCATGTCCACCAACAACTTTGCTTTCTAATGCAGCAAGAATTGATGACAAACTATGTGGGGACTAAAGAGGACAAAATAAAATAACAGAAACAGAAAACTGAATAAAAAGGGATAAATGTTAGCAGCTGGAAGAGTATTTTATTTTGTGTTGAGCAGGATTTTACTCCTTCTAAACATGTCTGTTGGTCTGACATTATTATTACTATCATCATTATTATATTATTATTGTTAATAGTATGGCTGTTTTTCAGGGTCTGGGCTAGGCCCTATATCTCCAGTGAAGGACAAAGTTTTAGACAATGCTGTGCTTCCAAATTTGTGGCAACAGTTTGAGGAAGAACTTTTTCTACTCCAGCATGACTGTGCCCCAGTGCACAAAGCAGGGACAATAAAGACATGGTTTGATGAGCTGAAGAACTTGAATGACCTGCCCTGACCTCAACCCCATGCGCTACACAATGAAGGGGCACATAATCCCATAAAAACACTCCAAAACCTTGTGGAAAGTCTTATAAGAAGAGTGAGTGACACTAACTCTATATTAAAGTATATGTGGTGTAATAGTCAGGGGGATGAATACTTGTTTTGCCCCAGTCCGGGGGATGAATACTTGTTTTGGTATTGATGTATTTAATGGCAGGCATTGATAGTGAAAAGTGCTCACAACAAGGCTTTCAAACTCATGATAAGATGATAAGAAAGTCTGTTTTGGGGCTGTAGAAAGCAGGAACTACTTGCCTGAGCAATGGCGGCCTCATTGTCTGCCAGACCCAACAGGAAAATACGGGCTTTGTCGATCTTGACAGGCACCGTTCGCCCTCGCCACTCCACTTCACTCATGGTAGCTGCCTGCTTAGTTCTTGCCTGAGTGATCAAGGACTGAGAAGCAACAACAAAACAAAACTAAAATCAAACATTTTTTTATAAAACTTTCACATCCAAGAGGGCAATAGGGCCCTTATTTCATCCATGAATATTCAATCACATTTTTAAACAGCGTACAGTAGTTTGCTCTGCTTCTTAATGAGGCCAAATATGAGGAGGTTGTCCCACCTTAACATATTATACATGAATATATGAAAGACAACACATGAGACAAACATAAATGTAGCATGACCAGCTGTGGTTCACCTCTAGTTTCTCAGCCATCATGCCTCCTCCTCCACCAGTCAGTCTCATCTGCATCAAGTCCTTAATAGCATTTGGGTCATCTGCAGTCAGACGAGAAAAAAAAAATTAAAGAGTGTGTGGAAAGAAGGGGACACAGAATAACATGGCATGCTGCTTTTCCCCCAGATGCGTTAGCGTGGGTAATTTACCGATGTTGTAAGCACAGTAACGGATGTTGGGTGAAATCTCGTCCACACGCTGACGGTACAGAACTGCCAGCTCCTCCGTAAACGCACTGGCTAGTTTCTCATAGATGGTTCTGACAAGACAAGATAAAAATGGTGGTGGTGGGGAGGTAATTTTTCCTCAAGGGTCATAAAAAAAAAAAACATGAACGCATATCCAGTTTTTCTGCCAATGTATTAAAGCTGTATAAATAAAAAAGGAAAAATAAAAGTGATAAATAGTCATAAATACGTACTTGCACTTGTTGAAGGCCTCCATGGCATGTTTCCACTCCTGCAGTTCAAACTCCACCATGCCAGTCAGGTACGCAGTGTAGGCCTGAATTAAATACATCAGCAAATCTTAGTGGCTGCTGTAAGACTGTGACTTAATGAGTCGGTGTGAAGCAGGTTGACACACCTGTAGGCTCAGAGACTCGGAGAGTACAATCTCAAAGTAAATGTGTACACCTGCATTTTAATACACCAACACAGTATCTCTGAAGCCAGGCTGAAGGTGACTCTCTTGTGTACCTGTGCCTCCAGTTTGGTCTTGGCATCAACACGGGGGCTCTCACAGAGCTTCTCCAGCTTCTCACTGTGCTTCGCAGCCTTGCGCAGCCTTGCCAGCAGGTGGAAGCGCTTGCGTGGCTCTGTATTGGCCTCCTGCTTCAGCTGCATGGCGTAGCTCCACGCGCGCTCCGCCTCCATCAACACCAGCAAAAGATACCTGAGGTTATGTATATGAAGTAAATTTGTTAACACAAAAGTACATATCGACAGTGACTTTGAATGGTTTCAACAATTTTCCCCTGCAGAGAAATATGCACAAAGTTTTTGTACTAGACCTGTTGCAATATTTTTTTATAATCCTGTATCAAATACAGGATTTCTGCCCTTAACAAGCATTTGTGACAAACTGCACAGATGTCCACCTCAGAAAACCAGGTCCCTTACCTGTTGTCAGAAAGCATTTCAACTGTCACTTTCTTCCCAATGAACTTGTGTCGGTTTCCCATCTTGAAGCCAAGAGTCTTACGCAGGCGGCGCAGCCTGCGGGAACAGTAGCCCCTGGAAACGATAACACAGAGATGTTCACATAATAATACATTAATGATGCTTCCGAATAATTTTTCTTCTAAATGTGTCATAACAGATGGACAAAAATAAAGACTGACCCTAAAGGTTATTTATTTTCAAAGAAATACTTTCCCAAGTTGCCCACCTCACTTGATAATTTATTCATTTAAAAACAGCAACACAGACAGTGACAGCATGTAAAGTACACTCAGTAGCCACTTAATTATTCTACTCATGAAGTCATCACACTGTCAGGTTTTTACTGCATCATACTGCAGTCATAGTTGGTGGTGATGTTGTTGATGAATGAAACTGAAGTGGACAAAAATTAAATACTATAATTCATAAAAGTATACTGTGCCTAATAAAGGCACAACTGACACGTAGCCAGTGGCTGTATATCACACTACCTTACACCATACAGTTCAATCATCTATTTGTACACCTGCAGCAGCATGTGAACCAATGACAGACATTTCCACGCATTCAGCCTCTTCTCAACAATAACTATATTGGAATTAAGTAATATTAAAGGTGCTTATAAAAGTTCAGCTTCCACATGTAAATAACAAATGTTCTTTAGCAGAGGAAAAGTGTGAACCTACACAGCGATGGACAGTTCAGCTCAGACAGATGTGGTCCAGCTGCTACACAGGTACTGTGCACTATACATAGAGACAGCTCACCTGTATCTCTGATAGTCTCCGTGCCTGAGGCCATGTTGCTGCTGAGACTCCTTGATAATTTGCAAGACTTAGATTCACAGTTAAGGGACAGTCTACATCATCATATACACTGGGCAGTTAACTTTAAAGCACAAATACACCAGTCGTGTCAGGATTGAATGGACCCAGTCAGTCTGACTGTAACGGTAACGTTCGTTTTGTTTCAGTTAACGACAACTTAGCTGCTAATGACAAAATAAAGAACAAACGAGCACTATGCTGTAACTTGTATTCTTGATTTGTACAAATCTTATATGACAAACTAAGTAAATCTCCTTTCATAGCAGCCACTGACAGCCTGCTTCAGTGACACGTAGCCTAACTAACGCTATCCTGTAACCGAGCTAACAGCTAGCTAGCAAGCTAACGTTAGCTATTAATACCGACACTGATTCGCAGGAGCAAAGACAAAACTATCGCCAAGCATCTGCCGTTGTAAAGGATACTTTCCAGTCCAAGCCCACCATCCTGTAAATTTTCCTTATTTTCATCCACGGGGGAAACTTTAGCTTCGTTTTGCTTCTCTGCGGCCATCTCTACAAGCTAACAGCTAAGCAGCACATACACATGCTCAGTCAGAAGTAGAGCAGTGACATCACGGGGAGGAGCAACAGCTACAGGAAAACCTCGCGATATTTGACAAAAAAGTCAGTACACAGTCAACTGTGCTCATGTGCTGTGTCTGTGAAATGAAAAGCTCATTATGCTTAAAACATGTTTGAAATTAGCAATGAATGGTTGAAATAAATGAATGTTTAACCAGGCGTCCACCCAATTCAAAGTGCCATTTTTGTGGAGTTTTT
>OMLM01000589.1:22249-34112 GCA_900302695.1 Helostoma temminkii
GTCACAAAGAGTCCTATGTGAATATGCAGCGGTTTTGATGCAAACAGTATTCACATCCATTCAAATGTTGGCAGCAGCTGAAATGTATCTGGAGAGAAAGTTCTTGATCTCAGATATGTGCATGGTCTCTTTAATGGTGGTGTCTCTGCTGCGGACTTGAAGGAGGCCACTCTCCAGAGTGTTCTCGCTGATCACCACAGTGAAAAGTACTCCCATCTCATCATACCTACAATGCAGTAAATCAGAGACACACATCAGTCCACAGTAAGAGAAACACTACTCATTAGTTCCTAATGTGCAACCTAAAGCGAATAACGCCTTACTTGGCATTCAGTTGCTCCATTGATGTTGACATAGTTTCAAGATACCCAGGCCAAGCGGAGATTTCAGCCTCTATGAACTCCTGCATCAGCCCTTCACAAACCTGCAAAAATACATATATATTCATCAGTTTCCTTTAATTCAAAGGTCCTTTCTCCCAACATTTGAAATCACCTTGTAGATGTGTATTTTATATGTTTATATAAACATTTATTAATTGCTGATGTACTGAGATCTTACTTGTCTCAGCTCCATAGTGGCTCCTCTGCCAGTATCTAAAGCCACTTTGACTGGAGTCAACACTGGATGCAACTTCAGAACCTGAAAACAACAGAAAACCTCAATGAGTGAGAGTGTGAAGCCATAACACAGGTCTAGAGTGGCTCCCACTGGATGGCAGCTCCTCTCTTTGTGTGTTGTTTTGTAAGTTTTGCTATTTTTTGTTAAGATTTGATGGCTGTCTTTTGCCAAGTCACATCTTTTTTTGGTGGCGGTGTAGATGTGGACGTATTAGGATCGGTCTGATCCCAGTGTTTGTTAGGTGAGGAAACATGGCAACAAGGCTGCTGTTAGAATTACCCTGCAAAGCACAGGCCAGTGCCTGTGTCCCTGAGATCTACCAGGGGACTGAAATCATCAGAAGCTGAGGAGATAGAGATGCAGAACTAGAGAGAAACCGAGAAAAACACACACAATTTCTCCCAAGTAAAATGGACGAGACGAGTCGAGTCATCAAGGCAGAACGTGGACTAGGACAGCATTCTTTCACAAAGTGGGTGTAAGGAGGAATGATGCTGCATGTCCTGCAGTGATCAGACTTCAGCCTCTGTTGCTCCCAATAACCTCAAATGAATCAGATAATAGCAGACTGATTTGCTTGAGTACAGAGTTTAAGGCACCTGTTAGACTGGTCACTGTTGCCATTCACAGAGGAACACACTTAATTATTTAGTTATAGTTGGTCTTTGGACAGACCTGATTTAAACGAGACACTACTGCGCTCTGTGTAATGATTTTCTGGTCCTGCGCATGCACTTCTGTAAAAACCCAGGTTTCCCATTTACATGACAGTTTAGAAATCAGCTGACTTGAGGAAGCAGACTGTAACATGGATACTAAAGTGCATGTAAAGGCACTGATTATTTTCTTTTAAAATGTGACACCCAGCTGGTGTCACCTTTCTCTGCTTCAGCCTCTGCTTGCTGTCTTCTCTCTTCAGCTGCTGCAGTGAGTTGGACAGAAAGGCCATCAAACCACGGTCCATGTTCCCGGTTACAGAGACAACGTGAGGAACTGACTTGCGTCCATCTCGACACTGAAACATAAAAAAAAAAAAATGCAGCAACAATGAACGAGTGAAGTGCATACTGGGAGACATGGAACATGATGTTTAATCAAAAACAGTCCAAGCTGCGTCCTTAAAAATGACGAGTCCTTATTAAAACATTAAACAAAAGAAGCAGACTGACTTGTAGTTCGGAACGGGCTCCTTTGTGCGTCAGCAGCAGCTCAGTGTCTCCTCGGCTCCATAGCGTCTCCAAGGGCTCCTGGCCCCATGGGAAGTTGTAGACAATTCTCACACCACGAGACGCCACCTCTGGAACTTCGTCTTCAGGGACATCGCTGCTGCTAAAGTTGGATGGAGACAGAGCAAACTGGACGGGGACAGATTGGAAAAACAAAGGCACAGAAGGAAAAGGATGAGAGTTGATATGATAATTTATCTTATATAGTCTTCAAGATGCACTAGACTTTTTTGATACCAGACTAATGAATATCATAACCATCAAAAGTTTAAAATTTTAGTTTTTAAATATTAGAATGAAATGACCGACAGTGAAGTGTTAAAAACGCCCAACAAAAAGATATTTATGTGCCTTCAAAAGGCCATGTTGATTATAACAGTCAAATCTGCTCATTTAATGTGAGAAAGCAACAAAAACTGATCCACAGCCCTTGTTGTACTCCAGCTGGTGCTGCACAACATTGACAAACAGTTTATTGTAAACTTTTCAACATTTGGAGTGTGTGTGTGTAATATCTGTTCAGCTTTCATGCAGTGAAACATTTCACGTATCATCAGAAATTTCACAGAATTTGGCTGAAACAGAAAAAATCTGTTTGTCATGGTAATAACCATACATCTGGCAAAGTTGGTTCACTTTAAGTAAAAACTAATTTGGAGTCTTAATTAAACAAAACACACTTTTATCAGTGTTTCTGTTCCTCTAGTGTAAACTAAGGATATATATTATCTATATATTATCTCCCTCCTACAGTTGGATTTTGAAATACTCACTTTCCTCCACCACTTCAGTCTGAGTCGTGTCCAGTGATCCAACCACTGCGAAGAGGTGCGAGGAGAGCAGAACCACACCAGAGACGTCTGTGTAAACCCGGCTGTGCTGGTGGAAAAAGAGGCAGTATGTTGTAACTATAATGATAGTACACATTGTCTGATCAACAATTCTGTTAATATAGTGCATTTCTACACTTTCAGAAAGATACAGGAGCTCCTTCCTTCCAGCAGCCATCACCCTCTACGATTACAGGGATTATTAAAGTATCAGTTATTATTATTATTTTTTACACATTAAGTCATGCATATCACAATGCATATGGCACAGACTCACCAGCATACACAACATGTGGACATAATATTTTTTGAAGGAGAAGAAGGATCGGCTTTAACATCAATGGGCAATTCTGCACCTTACTGCTCAGCCTATTGCAGATCCTGTTTTATTGTTATGTTATTCTATCTACCATCTGGGTTCAGGTTTAAACTAAACAGAAGATGAGGTCTCACCAGTCAGAGCCATCTGAGGGCTGGAAACACAGACCAGCCTCAGCCAGACCAAAAGGCAGCTTCCTGTTCACCAGCTCTAATGAGGGGACAAAATGCTCTAAAGCACCTGAGAATAAAAGAGAGTAGCATCAGGAAGATGTATTGCCATCCACACTGTGAAAGAACTACATAATGGTTGTTGGTTTTCAGGTATCTTCAGTTATACACTAACGTTCATCCAAACACTATGATTAGCGCAGTACTCAGTATTTTAGATTCAGATTTCATCTTATCTGATATTTTGGTAGAATATACACTAGTACAACTATTGCTTGTCAAATCACACCAATGGGAAAGCAGCTGGAGAAGCTGGGCAGCTATTTACCTTGAATTAAGTCTGCTCTCACAGATGAGGACCCCTGAAGGAACATCTGTATCTTCTGGATGAGCTGCTCCTTGCTCAATCCTTCCTGTTCCAGTATTTGTTTTAAATGTTCATATTCAATAATCCTCAGCTGTCCCGGTCCACTCCTCCTGCTGCTGCTCAGAGTGTTTATCCCAAACACCTGAGCTGTGGAGTTGGTGACAGAGCGCCACCACTGCTCCAGCAGGTTCCTCCTCAGCTCCATACCCAGAGGTGCATAACTGCAGCTCATCCCACGCTGAAACAGTTCTGCGTTGGTCTGACCAGGTGAGATATAGTATCTGTCCACACAGAGCTGCAGTAATGTCCTGACCTGGTCTGTATCCTCACTTACTGATGTGCTACAGCGCCCTCTGCTGTGTCGAGGAGTCGCTGCTGTGCTACACTGTGATGGTTTTAATATGGATGCGAGCCTCGGCAGGCCGTTTCTGATACAGTGAGTCAACATGATGAGAAACCTGAGGCGAGTGGCAGACTGGTGCAAATGTCCAAAGATGGTCTATTGTACAGTTGGATCCTCATTAGTAAAGTGTGTCCGCTCCAGTTAAACCACAAATGTAAACACGTTCACTTTAAAATAACTGCGAACTAAGAGTAAACTCATCATGTAAACCTTTTAAATAAAAGTTGAAAGTGCATTTTATCTTTACCATAAGATACAGCCACTCAGTTACAGCCTTAATGGATAGCCTGCGTTAGCAAGCTTAGCTAACAAAACACATACCGCAGCTTGTGGCACACTTTAAAACAAACTGAGACTGGTCCTCCACTAACGTTACTGCGAAACTACCACACAATTTACACTGTTCAGTGAAAACCACTGGATATTACAATTCAACAGGAGACACGTGATACTTAATCCGGAAATCGCTCTTGTACATCCGGGTTACACAGCACGTCACTAGGTTATTTCTATATATATTGTAAATATCAGGTGCGTTAAACATGTGAAGTTTAAAACGTATTCCAAATTACTTTTCATTAAATTTCCATACTTATAACATTGTTTTCATACCGTTTATAAACTCCCGTAACAAAAATAAACAGATGACATGATTCCAGTAGCCTTAATGGTTGCTACAAGTCTGGACAAAAGTAATTTCTTTAAACACGCACATGTATGTTCCGTAGGGCTCCATCAGGTTGTGACTACTAGATTGCTGCAGGTACATCCAGGTGTTGGAAAACACAGGACACCGCACAGCTATATAAGTTTATTAATGGTCTGTGTTAATGATTAAAATAAGTCTGACAGCTGATAAAAATGTTGATCTAACAATTCATCCAAATCAAACACACAAAACACAGTTCCAGTTTTCTTAGTTTTTATTGAAAAGGGCCACATACCCTTTTATATGATCTTCATTAACATCACTTTAAACATACCACCAACTGAAAACACTGCATTACCTAGTAAAAATAAATTACTGAGGAATGTAACAAAAAACAGTGAGAAAAGTGCAGGAATCATAGTCGCACTATAGGAGACTCGCTCGGGGTTTACTGGGCAATTCCAGCCCTGCTGTAAGCAAAACAAATTAAACAGTACAAAGGATACTAGTAATAATAATAATAATAATAATCATCATCATCATACGGTAAGATTTCAAGACTAAACAAAAATCTTATTGGTTCCATATATTGTGCGTATATCATATTTACTGTGGGAAGGGTGGTGGCATGGGGTAGGGCACCATTGGTGGTGGAGGTGGTGGCTGCTGGGCCTGTGGTGGAGGTGGCTGGGAGTTTAAGGGGAATGGTGGGTGGTTCATGCCATTCTGAGCGGGCCTCTGCATGGCCGCAAACTGAGGGGGACCCTGGAAGCTTTGGTTACCAAAGGCACCCACCTGGTTTGCTGGAGCACCAAAATTACCCTGTCCATTGCTGTTGCTGTAACTGTTGTTGCCATAGCTACCACTATTGCCGCCACTATTGCCACCGTAGCTGCCGCCATTTTGGGCCTTGCTGCCACCAAAGGCACTCTTTGGCCCATTGCTAAACCCTCTATCATTGTCCCTGTCCCTGTAGCTACTACCTCCAAAGTTGCTCCTCCCACCCCCAGAATACCTATCCCGACGGTCGTCCTTGTAGCCACCTCTCCCCCCCCTTCCACGACCTGGATGAGACGAAGACAGAAAAGGAACAAAAGAGATGTGAAGGTCTTCAAACTACAACCTACTACAGAAAGGCAGCAATACCAAGAAGCACTGATAAGGATAAGATATGGACTATTCAACGCTTCATGTTAACAGTGTCTACACTGTATTTCTGATCAATTTTGTTATAAAATCTGCTTCATTACACATCAACATTGATAATATCATCCATTTCTTAATGTTTTCAGTTTATTTTAGATTTATTCTGGAGCTTAATTTATTACTTGCACACACAGAACTAGAGGTTGTTTAGTCTGGACTCTTGTTTAATTCTTATTTGCTGACTTGCACCATTCTCACATATAATATACATCCACATGCATGGGAGTTAATGTGAAATATTACAAGGTCCAGATTTCAGTCATGACATTCAAGCATGAGACCAACATGTAAAACTACATCACATTTTGTGACCAGGTAAATAAAATGAATATAATTCAGTCAAATTAACAGACAAATATAATCGGTGAAGGGACATGATCATATGCTTATTCGGCATATGTTAGTAAGATGTTACCTCCTCTGTCCTCTGCCATCTGGATCAGCTTGGGGTTAATGGCCTGGTTGGCCTCGCGAAGCACAGAGATCAGGTCACTGGCTTGTTTCATATTATTGGGGGTGAAGAAGGTGTAGGCTGTGCCCGTTTTTTGACTTCGGGCTGTGCGTCCAATGCGGTGGATATAATCCTCGGACGAGTTAGGGTAGTCATAATTGATGACAAATTTCACGTCCTCCACATCTGTGAAAGTGTTGCAGTGTGGCAAAACACAAAAATGGAGGCCACACAGGATTTTGCACACCACAACAGCCAGATCAAAGGGAAACATTAGCGACTGTGAAGGCTGGAGGAAGAAAGTGGTCATTAGGCTGTGGAGGAAACGTGTTAAAACAACATAATATTGTGTACACATCTACTCCATGGGAATACTACTGTGGGAAGAGAGAAACGATGCACACTCCAATTGCTTACCATAATCTAAAAGATCGAAAACACATTCACTCTCCCTTTTGTTACCAAGGGAGAAAACATGGATTTAAGTCTTACCATAAAGGAGTATGCATTCACTAGTCCTTTCCCAATGCAGCGAAATCCCCCACAAATTGTCAAGTGACATCCAGGAGCTTCTACGCAGTTGGGCCACGATATGCACTGGGGCCTCCTCATGTGCCAATATAGGACCATTGAGCCGTACATTTTTTTGCAGGTCCGTTTTTCCCAGTACACTCTCAAAAGAAGCCTGATATTAAAGGCCGCACTGCACGTCTTGCCAAGACAAAATAGACCAAGTATTAATTTAAACAGGGCCCCTTGAAAAAAAGTGAAAAGGCCCAAGCATTGAACCCTGTGGGACCCCTCAGAAAGAACAGAACGATTCCCCCCACCCACTTCAGTCTCAGTCTCATCGAGGCAAGATTTTCCAAGAAGCCAGTGTTCACTTGAGAAAATGTCTCTCGTTGGCAGGTCTCGACATGACTATAAAACGCAGGCGAGGGAGGAACTTTGGTTTGAGCTTTCTCACTCTCTCCTCTCACTAGGTGTTCCCACTACCCCCTAAACACATGTGCCAGGTCTCATCAATTTTCAGAGACAAAATATTTAAAACTGCTCTCTCCATTTTAAAAAAATCCAGCACTTTGACGGGAAAAGAAAACAACTGAAAGCTTAGACAGGCTCACAAGCACCCATGCTATGTGATACAAGCTCCGAAAGGTAACAATTTTTCCAAATCTCAAACAAGTGACTTGCAATACAGCGCTCTCTAACACAACAGCATGCAAGGCAAAAGTCACAGCATCAAGCATCTTTTTTATGTTTGAGTTGGAAACAGCTGGATGGCATCTGTCAGGTGAAATCCATGGACAGAGAACAGATGTGTGTATTTCAACAACATATCAGAGACAAAGGCTTAGCCACGCAGCCTTTTGAAGATCACTGGCACACAAGAGCTTTCACCTCTCTAGGCCCACTGGGTGGCAAGCCAGTTGAGCACTTCCAATATGTCATCCTTCTCCCTCTCGAGGCCTGGGACTGTCATGCCTAGCGCCTGCCACAAAGACTCCACCTTAAGGTGAGAAAAACTCGGAAAATGCATAGAAAAGTTAAAGAAAGCAAAACCACTTTCTTTAAAATAAGTGTAACACTGATAAGAAAGTGGTGCTATGCAGTGGTGTACTCACCTAAGCCACGGGAGGCTACGTCTGTAGCAATGAGGATTGGAGCCTTGCCATATCTGAACTCTAAACGGAGTATTTTATTTTATTATAAAGCAGCATATGGTCATGATGTTTAACATTAAAAACTACTTTCAGTGTGACCAACTTTTCTAAACCTCACCATTGAGGACCCAGTCCCTCTCCTGCTGGCTCTTGTCTCCATGAATTCCCATTGCTGGCCACCTGTGATAGACAGATTGAGGAAAAAACTTAGTCCTGCTAGATGAAGAAACTCCTGTTTCGTGTCTACAGCAACAATAAGTGAGAGTAACTGAAAGGTTAACTTTTAGCAAAACCTAAATAAACAAATAATAACTTTGGAGATTAACATGTCATTTGAAGGGACAGGAGGAGATCCTTACCCATCTCGTCTCATCCTCCTGGTGAGTTCATCACAACGCCTTTTGGTCTCCACAAAAATTATCGTCTTGTTCTCTTTTTCACTCATTATCTCCTCCAGTAAACGGATCAGTCTGGCGAAGAGGAGAAAAGAAGGTTCAGATAAAACCAATTACATCATCATATTAACAAGTAATAAAAATCATCTACTTACTTGTCTTCCTTCTCCATGTCACTGCAAACATCAACTATCTGCAGGATGTTGTGATTGGCACTGAGCTGCAGTGCTCCAATGTTGATCTGAACATAGTCCTTCAGGAAATCCTCAGCCAGCTGGCGAACTTCTTTAGGCCAGGTTGCACTCCACATTAGGGTCTGACGGTCTGGCTGGTAAAGAGAGGACAAAAGCCAAAATTTAGCTGTAAAACATCAGAATTAAAATATCAAGTATCAGTAACAGGTGACACAGTGCTGTGAAAAGGTATTTGCCACCTTGCATATGTGTCGGACTTAAATGATTCAGATCAAACAAATTTTAATATTACACAAAGAAACCCAAGTAACAAAATGCAGTTTTTGAATGATGATTTAATTTATATCCAGACATGCCTGGCCCTATGTGTAAAAGTAACTGTGTCCTATGGCACAGAATTCATGGTTCCCGCTTTATGGCAAATCGTCCAGGTTCTGATCCAGACCATTACACTACCACCACCACTGTAGATGTTCTTTTATTGAAATGCTGAGCTAGTTGTATGTCAGATGCAACAGGACAATTGTCTGCAAAATGAAAGGAAATAAAGAACTTACCCGAATTTGTTCAACTATCTTGCGGATCTGTGGTTCAAAACCCATGTCCAGCATGCGGTCAGCTTCATCCAGAACCAGGTAGGTGCAACGACGCAAATTGGTCTTTCCACACTCCAGGAAGTCAATGAGACGGCCTGGAGTAGCGATGCAAATCTCAACACCTTAAGCAAAAACAAAAAAAAAAAGAAAAATTCTCAACAACTGTTTTCTGATATCACTTTTCCTAAAAATTTTTACCAACTTAATGGTGATTATCAAAACAAGCATACCCCTCTCAAGGTCCCTGATTTGAGGTCCTTTGGGTGCGCCACCATAGATACAGGTGCTCTTAAGACGGGAGGCTCTTCCATATTCAGCAGCAACTTGTTGCACCTGCTGAGCCAGCTCACGGGTTGGCGCCAGCACCAAGCACTAAAGGAAATCACTTCATGTCAAGCTGAACAACTTTACCACTATCACTGCTACAATCCATCCTTTGGCTGCAGTATGTGAGGACGGTGATCATAAGAAATTCAAAAGGGCCCTTCTGGAAGAGGATTATCCTACCGATACCACAACATTGTAGTACTGCTAAGTGAACCATAGAACATACATAAACAGCAGCAGCTTTGCTGGTTTCTGATTTATTCACAACACAATGTCAAATTTCTGTCAATAAGAGTTACTATCCATAAATATCGTCCTTGGTATAGAGAACAGAATGACAACTACAACAGTATATTATTAAATGTACTTACGATAGGTCCATCTCCATGCTCCAAAAATGGCTGATGTTGGATGTGCACAATTGCAGGCAGAAGGTACTTAAAAGAACAGAAAAAAATAAGGGATTGACACTACATGTATAATTAGCTCATTATGCATAAAGCACTGTCTGCCAAGTAGTCCCCTACTTTCACAACATCAGCCTGGTGTATGTCTTGTATCAGCAAAGAAGTGTTAATGATACATTTGCAAATTCCTGTCTTTATTGGCTATGTTTCATTTGAACACAAAATGCCCAGGTAAATAAGGACGGTTACTTCTGTCAGAACAACATCAAACTAGAATAGTAAACCAAAATACCTGAATAAAACAGAATAAGAAAATTGCTAAACCTATAACACATTGTCCGGATGAAAGTACTTCACACAGCTACAATATTGTTATTATTCTCTTGAAAGAAAAAAAATACAAATTTTATACTATTAAAAAAAACTACATGCTGTTTATAACTATCCTAAATCTGCATTTGGTGAATTGTATTATATCTTAATGTTTGAAAGTAAGGACTACTACAAATTTACTTTGGGAAGGTATGGTTTGAAAGTCCACAACACTTCACTTACTGCAAGGGTTTTGCCAGACCCAGTTTGAGCAATGCCAACCATGTCTTTACCGCTGAGTGCAACTGGCCATCCCTGAGACTGAATAGGAGTTGGTTCAGTCCAGTTCTGTTTAACTATAACATCCATGACATAGCCTGAAGAATTAAGACATGGAAGTTGTTAGAAGTCAACATTTAGATACAATATGCTGTAGATTTGTTTAATGTTTTTAAATATTTTAAGGAAGCAACATAAAGTGTGAGGTGGAGCATGGATTTCTACTCACTTGGAAATGCAGCTTCATGGAATTTTACAATTGGTTTGGGGCAATCTCTGCCTTTGACTGTAACTTCTTTGCTTCTTCGGTATTGGTCAACCTCTTGCTGAAATTGTAAAAAATTTAAAAATGACTACTACAAGAACACACAAGTATACAAACACACATGTGCAACAAAAGAAAGTTATTCCTCTTTTTTTTAGTTTAATCCTCTGTTAATGAGAGGATTAAAGTTCAGTTAAAAACCTTAGCATAGAGAAAATGGAGGTCTTACAAGTGGTCTGCGGGTAACATCTGGGTGCTCCTGGTAGAAGTTCTTTTGAAACTTTGGAAGCTCATCAAGGTTCCAGTGCTTCTTCCGCAGCCTCTCACCAGGGTTGCCAAACTTTCCTACAGGTGGTCCACCCCTGTTGCCTCCCCCACCACCACCAAAACGAGGGGGTCCTCCACCGTACCTATTGTAAGAGAGAGAGAAACATAACGTGAGGCACTCAGTCTGTAAAAACAGTCAAAATCCCTCCGGGACAATGCATCGTCATGTCAACAAGGTCTGAGCTGAACTTGGCACTGGTGTAATTTCAAAAATAAGAAAAAGAAGCTATCATTGCATAGTGAGAGGTGTGGGGTTCAGTGTTTTGCCTTATGTTACAGATTAAAAGGTCAGAGTATCCAAAGACCTGCACACTGATTTTGCCCTATTTATTTAAGTCTGTGTGTAACACCCCAACTTTATGGACATACAAGACTGAACTACCTACCATTCCTCTTGTGTTTACTAGCACTACATGAACAAATCGAGCTAAAGTTAGCTATGAAAGTGTATTTTGCTATAGGTTTGTGACACAAGACAATCTTTTAAACAGAGAAATGTGTAAAAGTTTGCTTTACAAACACTGACAACATTGTGGCCCCTTTTCATAATAATTCACTGTTACAGTTTACTACAGATGTTTTGTGTACAAACAAAACTGCTGCACACCTTAGTAAATTTCCATTTGTAGCACTTGTGTACTTCTAATCCACAGACACTCTTCGGTGAGGCTACAGCACACCACTGAACTGTCAGGTTAAGGCTTGATAAGTGACCCACTTCTTACATTATAGGGCTCAGTTTTACCCCCACGGAAGCTAAGAGGTATTCTTACCTGACACTACTAGTAATGGAAAACGAGTCATTCAAAACAAATCCTGGAACTGCGACACAAATGTTCGCCTCAGATGCGAGTC
>OMLM01000593.1:9604-21005 GCA_900302695.1 Helostoma temminkii
TCTCTAAAGGTTATTTAAGATTTAAGATTGTCATAAAGTTTAAAGGCTGGAACGACATTGTAAGAGTGAAAACAACTGGTATGTTCGACTCGTTAAATTGATTATGTGTTAAAGGTTAGCCTCCAGACAGAGCAGTTTACTGGGTCATAAGCTAAAACACTAAGTAGAAGAAAAGAGAAATACCAATAGTCAAATACAATTGGAAAACATGAATTATTCTTGCAGTCAGCGTGGAGGTTATTATATTGTATGCTGTCACTTTTACCTGCTCTATGCAGTGCATGAAGAAATCTAGGCAGAGACCAAGGTTATGTTTTTATAAGAAAAAACAAACAAAAACAAAGTCTGTCTATATTTCTATCAATAATCCCAGTTTCAAGATTATATGACAGATACGACGCAGGTCTGTATGTTAACCCTCATCAGGCAACTTCAGGGCTGGCAGGAGTTTCAAAGATGAAGCAAACAAACAAACAAACAAACAAACAAAAACAAAGACAGATTTACTATTACACAAATGCTTCAGTGTTGTGTTGTTCATATTTAACACAGCTGGCAGTTTGTCAGTTGTTTATTAAATGTCTACCACCCGTTAGTACTATATGATACCACTTAGGCTGCAAGCAAATTACTAAATGGGAAAATATTGGTCATGCAGTGTTTTTTATCTTTCTCCAGGTCTGCAGAGTGAGACAAATGGAAATAAGGGAAATGCTTTTAAATGCAGGAATTTCAAGACTCTGCATTTTTCTTTTTATACTCTGGAAACTGCTTCATCTACTTTAGATTTTTGTTTCTTTGTTCTACTTCTGTTCTAAACATGTCCTCACAGGTTTATCTTCTTTTTCAGTTAGTTTCTAGCTCTATAGTTTGACAATAGACAACATTTTCATTTGAAGCCCCCACCTCTTTCTCACTCGCACTCTCTCTCTCTCTCTCTCTCTCTCTCTCTCTCACTCTCTCTCTCTCCCCTGCTTGACCAGTCATTCAACTCCCCTGTTCCAGACTGAGGCAGCAGCAACAAAAGCTCCTCCTTTCAGCACATCTGAAGCAGTGGAGCAGAGTAGCACATACCAGAACGCTATCCGAGTCTACCTCTATCAGTGGACTAACCAGGACTCAGCTAGGTCAGTAAAAGAATCTACCTTTCTCTGGAAGAATAAAAGCACGACTCCACCACCACTGGTTTCCTGAACAGACTTCAGGGCTGCATTTACACTACTCCAATCTTTATACTTTGTGACAGCACCTATTACTGCAGGTAAGTACTGTAATGTTAATCTTTTTTTGAGCTTCCTGCTTTCTGTTTGCTTCTAACAGTATCTCATTTCCTACCCTATCTGCCAATGCATAGTGGGAAAACTATTTAGTTAAGCTCTGGTTCAAGTCAGGTCAGGTTGGGGACTTTTTTGATTGCTGTCACGCCTTAAAGTTTACTTCGAGGTACCACATGCCAGTTTGACTGCTAAATAACAGCACAATGTTTGACACTTATCTACAATAAAATTTAAAACAGCATCCTAAGAAGATTGTGTCCTCTAATGTAGGCAACAAAGAACAGCACATTACTGGACATTACTTATTAATTTCAGCCTAAATCACAGAGATAGCACATGCAGTCACATGTACTTCATGAACAGACTTCCTGATTTGCACTTCCTAAGTTTACACTTTTTAAGCTCCTTACTTTGTCTTATCTGAGAATTCCTGTACAGCCCCACATGTCTAAACATGCAGAGCCACCATTAGCAACATGTACCAGAATTTATCTCCAACAATACGTTGCTAATAATTTAGCAAATACCTTGATTATTCATAGTGAATGCTTTTACTGTGGATGTCTGTCAAGTGAATACTTTAAACCTCCTTCTCTCTTTGTGCTCTTTGCATTTTCCTCTGTAGTCAGATTGATAGTTGTCAGTCCTCTCAGACCTTGTTCACCAGCTCCTGACTAGTCATAATAAGTCTGAGCAGAGTTTATATGCACAAATCTAAGTACCTTCCCTTTCTTTTCCTGATAAAACATCTAATGACATTCTTGACCTGCTTTTTCTCATCTTCTACTTCCTTCATGTCACACTGCTCGTGTTCATGTTCTATCACACATACAAACAAGAACAAAGCCAAGACAACAGTCTATTATGGTGACATAGCGAGACAGAAACCATTCATACCTGGGGGCAATTTAGAGTCACCTGTTAACTTAACACATGCATATCTGTGGTAAGAAGCTGGAGGATCTGGAGAAAACCCACACAACCACCTAGAAGCCAGCAAATTTTAACCCACGTCCTTTTAAGACGACTATACAAAGACACTGTTGACATTTTTGACTGGCTATCAGTGTTGGCACTCACTCTTGTGTTTGCTTTTCATTATTTAGCTTGTTAGGAGCACTTTAAGTGAAAGGTGTGTGCGAATAATGAAGTTATGTTGAATGGACTTTTTGTGATATTCATCCACAATTTCATATCATAGAAAGGTTTTGCACTGTTATTTCATATTTCTTTTAAGACTTTGCTGTGTGGATATAAATATGAATCTGTCAGTGCTTATAGTGACAGAAAGACACAGTACAGCTGCAGCCAGACATAAATGACTCCACCCATGACTGGGCTATGATTTTATATCTTGCAATGAGCTCAAATTCACATTAAGAACCATTCTACATCCAGCAGTTCTGTTTAATTTAGGGGTGTTGCATTTCCTTCTTAAGAAAGACAGCAACGTCATTTGTCATATCTCACTGTATATTCTTTCTACAAAACAGGAAGCGTGTCCAAGGGTGATAGGAAATTACCTAACATGTTCATACTTTTCTCTGACAGCTCAACACCCACTGGCCAGAAATATGAACTGACCCAGGTAGAGCTGTAGCTTCGTCCTTACAATATTTCCTAATAAAAAAACATTAAATTTAGATTAAAAGTTACAGAAGTGCAGAAGTGGAGCAGACTGAGACAAATAGGCAGGGATAGATGGTGTGATGGAGGGGCAGGGAGGTGGGAGGGTTTACATGGTCAGGAATGTGAATTTGGATACGAGAGAATGGACTGGGAGGGTCATGCTGGGAAACACGCTGGGTACAAACAAGCATAATACCAAAATCTTTTACACCACACCAACTTTAAAGCTTCTCAAAATGTCACATTATTCTCACACTGGATATCTCTAGTTTTCAAGAAAGAACAATTTTCATCTCTTGCACTCTAACAAAAAAAAAAAAAAAAAATCTACTGCTGCCTTTTACAGAAGCCACAGAGAACTGGCAGGAGTATAATTACAGGATCAGGGACTGGGATGACGAAAGGCTAAATTACAGATGCCCAAATATGGATGTTAAAATGTATTTAACACAACAAAACTGATGTTTACGGGTTTGCTGGTTGATTGTGTAAAGGAATTTATCAGTTCATGGAGCCATGTGCGTTTCGGTTTAGTTCCTGACTTAACGGGCCGATAAAATAACATTTGTATTCGGTGAAAGAATGTATTTACAGACTTTGACTATGCTTCTTGTCAATGTCCTTTTCCAGGTTATTCTCTTTCTTACAGTTTTTACAAATTCACTATTACACCTCACTGAAATGTAAATCACAATAAAACAACAACTTCTGAACAAACTAAATGTCGTGTACATGTCAGACTAATAAAGTCTGCATTTTTTCTGTTTTTGTTGCATACATTACTAAAGGATGCCGCTGGGTGGAGGAAACAAATGTGGCCGCTGTCAGAAGACAGTTTACTTTGCAGAAGAAGTTCTTTGTGATGGGCGCAGCTTCCACAGGTCCTGCTTTCTCTGCAGTGAGTAAACTCTTCTCTACTTCCTGTGACTGTCACTGTGAAAGCTGTTTAATTTGCTGCTGGAGTCACAAGTAATGCTAAAGTATCGGACTGGTTCTCATCCATGTTTAAAGACGAATATGAAGGTATAGGTGGAGAAAGTAACAGCATACTGAGAAACGGTACCATGGATGATTGCTTAAAACATATAGCATAGCACATGATGTAATAAAGAAGATATTTTACCTATACTTAAAACAGTTAAGAGTATTTTCAGCATGCATTACTTGTGAATATGAAGAATCTAATATAACTATGAAAGCGATACTAATAAAGTAACGAAAAGGAAATTATTAAAAGAAATGTACTGAAATAATAAAAGACACAAGGTTTCACTTTGACTTGATGTGAAAAACAAATGTGAGTTCATGGAGTATGAGTGGAGTTATTTGTGTTGTAATTGAACATTCCTGTGATGGAATTTGGATGAGAACATGCTTCTTTGACAAAACTGCTCCATAAAAGGAAACTCTTACAGCTTATCTAAACACATGGATGTGCAAAACAATAATAATATGTATGTGTATCTGTTTGCACAGTGGTGTGTGGTAAAAATTTGGACAGCACAACTGTTGCTGTTCATATGGATGAAGTCTACTGCAAGGCGTGCTATGGCAAGAAATATGGGCCAAAAGGCTATGGTTACGGCCAGGGAGCAGGAACCCTCAGCATGGATAAGGGAGAGTCTCTGGGTATTACACATGATGAGTAAGTAACACACACAAACGCACACACTTTATAGACACACACTTACTTTTTAGTGCCTTTTATCCACATTTTGTCTCTATCTGCATCAGACCTGCTCCTCATCGTGCTACCAGCAACCCAAATCCATCCAAGCTGGCCCAGAAATTTGGAGGGTCAGATAAGTGCCCTCGCTGTGGCAAGGCTGTCTATGCAGCAGAGAAAGTGATCGGAGCTGGGAGTGTAAGACAGAAAACACGTACACAATCAAGAGCATGCTTGCAAAAACACACTGTTTTTAAACAGCTCTCTTATGTATGTGCAGGCATGGCATAAGGTTGGATGTTTTACCTGTGCCTCGTGTGGGAAGAGCCTCGAGTCCACCACACTAGCTGACAAAGATGGAGAAATCTACTGCAAAGGTAAAAATTCACTGTTTTCACTTCCCAATCAAGAATGGGTGTTAAACATAGATTTGACCTGTTCATGTATTCTCACAATTAACACAACACCCAGATCTGGTTCCATATACACCCACTAACAATTAGGTTCATGATTTCCCTGATTTGTACATGTGTGCTCTTGTGTTCTGTTCAGAGGGCTGAATAATTTTAAGACTGCATTAGTGATCACATTTTTATCACATTATCTGCGTTAGGCTATTTACATTGTTCCGGTTTGATTTGCCCATTGCTACTTTAAAATCTAATTATTCTAACTTTATTCTCAGAATTTTGTATAGTGTGTCACTAATCCACTGTTGTTCATTGGAAACAGCTCAGAGTTAGTAAGGTGAGACAGTTAACCTAATTTCCACTTAAGAACACAAGAGAAAAAGTGTTTTGCTTGTGGTCTGAGAGTGGGTGACTGAGTTGTAATGCACACAAGATTACAGTAGAGGGCCCACTAACACAGAAAAGTATCCTAAACTGCACAGCACTGAGATGATACCTGCAGCTGGCTCTTCTGGTTAAAAACCAGTCAAACTGAGTCAAACTGTTTCTATTGAAAATGGATTTATTGACTAATCAGCGACATGTGTCTTATCTTGTCCCACACAACTGGTCTGCGATCTCTAAAGATGCATCAGGTTACATGAATCATAATGTTGTGCTGTTTGCTTCATGCCTCGATATTAAATTAAATCACATGAAATGCTGTAATTTTACACAAAGCATCTAAAATGCACGTCTTTGTGAGTTGCAGGAGGGCATTGCAGATTATCTGTGTGAGTCGCTTCAAGTCTATATAGAAGTGAAAATACAAGTTAAATACTTTATGAGCGTGGATATGAGCTTAGTTTTGTCTCTTGTGTAGAAAAAAACACATCTATGGGTAGCTAGCTGACAGCTCACCTCTGCTTACGTCTCTACTGAGGCCCAGATGAGACATATGTTTAGTTGGGTAGCGGCGATTCAAATTATAAAAGCTGTGTCAGCAGCGTGTGGTGTTTCCTGGAGACTGTGGTGATTATTCCAAGATCTCGGTGTTTTCATGTTACCTTTCTTTCCACCAGGGTGTTACGGCAAAAACTTTGGCCCCAAGGGATTTGGATACGGTCTCGGCGCCGGAGCTTTGGCGCACACGCAGTAGAGACCACTGACTGGTTTCCAGACACGGGAGTACTGTTTTCTCCCTGCAGAGGGCAGGCTGGTACCAGAGGACGCTCACCTAACAAACACATTGCTCATATAAAGCTGCATTATTAACTCTACAGTCAGAAAAGTCACAATAGAAAGCCTACACCGCATCCCATAATAAAACATTATCTACTGTATCGGTGATTTGCACTACCTGCTCTGACTAAATGTTACCTTTTCTTTCTGTCGCTTAGCAAATGAACTCTATTCACAACAGTCTATGTAACACAGCAGCAGCCTTTCCAGCATGACAATAAAAAAAATGGAAAAATTATGATTTTTAGAGTAATTTTTGTCTCAACTGGCGCAACAATATATACGATTTGATGGAACGTGTGTTTGTGTCTGTGTCTAATGAAGGTGCATAGTTTTAAAGGGTGATGTTCTGTGTTTAGGTTACAAGAAATGACACATGCTCATTTTATCAATTCCTCTCATAACATTGGTGTGACACATCACACTGCTGGGACTGCGTTAGATAGGCCTAAGTCCAGTGTCTTGTAAAGCCTCACCCCGCCCTTAAAGCTCATCTGTAACATTTAAAGTAGTTTCATCATCAAGGATGTAAAGAATGTCACGAAGAATTTCAATCCCATATTAGGTAGGTGGTAAGTTTCACTTCTCACCACAGCAGAATGAAACTGTATGTACTGTAAGGACCAGCGGGTAATGAAGGTATAAAGAGCTTTTCACTTTATTGTATTTATTAACATTCAGTTCAGACTTTATTGCACTTAAACATCCCCACTGTTATATCAGGATGTGTAAATGTTGTTTATATCATTAGTAAAAGTCACAATTTCACAACTGTTACCTGAATCTAGCACTTACTAGTTTAATAAACTAGTAAATACTTAGTTCCCTTTGCTCAGCACTAAAATTTGTTCTTTTCTGTCTCACATTCTCACAAACTACATTTTTATCTACTCCAGCCTCCCACTCACATTCCAGCTCTCTCTCTCTCTCAAAAAAAAAAAAGATAAGCGAAAGCAACATGTCATAAACACTCTTTTGAACTAAAGAGTGTTTATGACGTTAGCGATTAAATGGTTTTTGGTTAACTGAAAGGTGTGCCAGGCATCAAAACTCACCTGCCCGCACACAGACACACACTGTTAGGCTATAAAATCCACCTGCCTGTACCACTGCCTTTAATCCTGTGAGACTGACACACACACACACACACACACACACACACACACACACAGGGGAATTTCATAAACATCCCGGATCTCCTCCGGGGCGTCACCAAGAGGAGGCGGGTTGTTAGTTGACGGAGGAGAAGCACCAGAGAGGAGCCGGGCATGTTCAAACATATCCAGGCAGACCAGCCTACCAACATCCACGGCGTGTTGCCATTGCGCGTGATTTAGACTCATTCACACACTATATGAGAGTTTAGAGTAGGCTGTTATTCTCCTGTCATCGCACACAAATGGAGTTTTCTTCATAGACGAGTCACACTGATGATATAACCAGTGTAATGTCCGTTTGATGGATCCATCTTGAGGCGCAGCGCTACTGAAGACTCGCAAGCTTTGGGACTGTTTGGCTCAGTGTGGCCATGTCTCTCCCGGCAAAAGTAATGAGAGACGGTCTCCTGGAGAAGCGCAGCAGCGGGCTCCTCCAGCTGTGGAAGAAGAAACGCTGCGTGCTCACCGAGGACGGTCTGCGCCTGCACAACTGCAAAAGCGGTGGTGGTGATGCTCCAGGTTCGGTGTGGAGCTCAAAAGCCAAGGAGCTCCGCTTTGAGCGCATGGCCACGGTGGACTGCGTGGAGTACAAGCGAGGGCTGGTGTACTTCACCGTGGTCATGGCGACGGGGAAAGAAATTGACTTTAGATGCCCACAGGAAGGTACTGCGTGGAACGCGGAGATCGCTTTGGCACTGGTGCGCTATAAGAACCTGCAGGCCGTGCAGACCGGGAGGAACAGACACCTGTCTAAAACACACCTGGGTAGCACAGGGGAGGATGAGGAGCTCTGACTCAGCGAAGGTAATTTATGTTTACATGTTATTGTTTGAGGGGCGTTAGAGCCAAGGAATAACTCAGGGCTCACTCGGCATCAAAGCTTTGTCACTGATACCGATAAACACCTCAGGGGTAAAGACAAACAGTAAATAAGGTCATTACCAAAGACTCAAACATTCCAGCAGCTTTAACCTGCTCCCTGTGGTTGAAGAGGTGCTAATAGTTGAAGCAAGCTGTTACAGTGATTAGATGGTATGAAAACATCCAGACTCTTGGTGTTAAAGCCTCAAGTTATACTCAAGTTTTTTTTTTCCATGCACCAAAGGTCATGTTCCACTGTAGAGTCAGTCATGTCAGTGTTTCCTTCCTACCACCATTCTTTACTGCACCAGAGTTTTCTTAGGACACAAACCCACTCTCACTTGAGGACATAATTACGATGCAATGTGAGCCTCCAAAATAACATCTGCCTGCCTCTCCCTCAATAGGCAGCCAAGTATTTATATATATATACACACTCAGGAGCACTCACACACGAAGACAGTTATTAGTGTATATTAGGTTTGAGTGTCTCTTCATCTTTTCAGCATTTAGGATACTTTTAATGCCTTCACACAACAACAGTGATATTTGTTGAAACTGGTGATTGAACTAAGAAATGTTCATGAACGGAGAATGTAAGTCTGAACTATGAGCTCACACACAAGGAATCCAGTGATGCTTCCTTAAGAGAGCTGCAGTAGTCAAGTGCCCAAATTAACTTAGTAGCCGTGGTAACAGTGTAGTATAACTCACTACAAATGCACTTTGTAGACCATCGTCATCTCTATGAACATGTAATGTATCAACTAACATCTGAATATTAAAAATCTGATTTTGTCTCTCTAGCAATTCTACTTTCCTGAAATGAACCAATCACAGTGGAGCATGGTAGAGGACGTCAGATTCATCGGCTTGATTTTGTGGTGCATTGGATGATGGGATGTGCATGACAACCACAAGGATTAAAGGACTTAAAGAACAAGTGTTTTAGACACTCTTTCTGTCGTCTCTGCCTCCCGATGAAACAAAGCATAGGAGTTCGTAAGCATGAATAAAATGTCTTCTCTGTCATGACCTCAGTGCTTGAGGTCAGTGTGGAGCTCACTGCATAAGGAAAAGATGGTGTTATGTGGACAGACACTGTGGCACCGGCACCTTGTTCACTCCTTGTGCCTTGATGTTTGAAAAAATGTCTTCCAAACAGTTTTTAATGTAACTTAAAGAGGCGTCACTTTGTTCCTTCAGTCTTGCTTTTGATGGAAACTCATCAAACATTTGTTGAAATATTTCTTTAGACTGAACAGATTTGTGTGTTTTTCTAAAGTTGATTATGAAGAATAAGTATTTTGCTCATATTTGTTGCACATATATATAGTCTACATATTTGCAGAAACCATGTACAGTATTACCCACTTAAAAATATACAATAAAAACTTTCAGTAAACCTAAAGTGTGGATATATTTCACTTGAGTTTCTGTTCTATAATGTCTATTAAGGCTTAACAGTCAGCTGCAATGTATTTTAGATTCAGACCACTAATTGCTAAGCTCATCTGTTTCCATTTGTGGTGTAACCTTGTTGTTATACCTTCTGGAAAACACACCACACCAGAACCATAGACACACACATAGTGTGGCTGTGCTCTTGCGTGTATGCTGAAGTCAGGGCACCTTTTGTTCTGAACAGTGTGGAGGACTAATGAGAAGCACAGTGAGCCTGAGGCATGTGCACACAAACATCCACCCACACATGCTCACCTACAGGAGGTTAGGTGCACACACCCAGCATGAAATTTAGCAAGGTCTCAACATCAGCAGACTCTCATTAGTGAGGCCTAACATATATTGTTCATTCAAGCTTGTTTTGTGTGGGTGTGCGTGTATGCCAAGAGTATAGCAGCTGTGTGTGAGCTTTGTGTAGCTGCGGAGCTCAGTGCAGGTCAGGGATAAAGAGCTGATTGTGTAGCAACTTCTCTCATTACTGTGGAAAACCCCAAAGCTAGCCACACCACATGAGTCAGCAAGGGACCAGGAGCAATGCAAGTAGCAGAGACACCCGATGGTGGATCATTGTACTAGACTGTGTGTGTAGGCAAGTTTAAATACATACAATATCATATATGGTGCGGAGGAAATGAGTAGAGAAGTGTGAGTGTGTGTGGTTATGTGAAATATGTCCTAAAAATCCACTCGAGTGTGTACGCTCACACTAGTCAGTGGAATGCTCTATCTAAACATTATAACCTCTGTCCAGAGCATCTGGTTTTCTCTGCAGATAAACACAGACATGTTCACACACACATACAGAGACCCACAATTTCATAAACCAAATCCAAGAACACTGAGTGTTTTAAAGTTGAATTAATGTTTGTCAGAACAGGGCTAAGAATGTTAGTCTTATTGTGACACTGATGGTACAACAGATAAGACAGTCACCTGAGATTAGCTTATCAGTGCTTATAGGCAGAGGAACCATGTGGGTGCATTCTTCTTTTAAGATAAGTCTTAAAAGTAACTCAGTTCTCAGGCTTTAGGAAGCAGAGCTGCTGTGTGAGTGTTAAACCTCTAGAGGTCTGTCTTGCTTTGGACACTGTTATGTTTTTGGCAAGTCTTGACGTAGTCCAGCCAGGTTCCTCTTCATGCTCTGACTAAAATTAACTAAGACAACAGCTCAGTTGTATGTTATGTATGTAATCATGTTTTTCTCTTCATTTCACCATTATATACCTCCTCCCTCCCAACTATGCTGTGAAATATAAATAAATATGCAGTAAATACAAATACCCAAAGACAAATTTTACCACGATAACATCCTAAATATAGCATCATGGTAATTTATATTAATTATTAATACCATGGTAAATATTCCCATTATCTGTGAATGTAGTAGCTGGAAAAACTAGCACTTTAGTACAAAACAATGTTCTGAACAGACATTATGAAAAACATTACGTGCATTTTTAAACATTATTTATAAAGTGCATAGGAAAATTAACAAAAATATCTTGCAAATAAATAAAATTATATATATATATATATGAATATATAACAGTTTGTTTAGCTATGCTTTTATAAGCCACAATCAGAAAACATTGCCCCACATTATAAGAAATTATTAATAACTGTGTCCTGCATATCTGTCAGGCAAGTTGTAAAATCCAATGCCAATTCTGTGTTTTGAATTTTCGTGGTTTTGTTTTAGGTTTCAAGCAAAGCCCG
>OMLM01000593.1:21060-34515 GCA_900302695.1 Helostoma temminkii
TCTAGTATTTTGATCAGCCCATGGAGATTTAGGTGTGGTAAACAAGCCTGGAAGTCCACACAGCAATGCCAGCAGCTCTGAACACGAACATGCTCAGTTTAACAATAAAAATAAAGACACCTGAAGTCAATGCCATTGTCTTTTTGAGTTGCTGGACAAAGGTATTGTACGAAGTGACATCATTTTTTTTCTGGAGTTTAAGAATGTATGGCATAATATTTAAATTTATACCAATGAGTCATCAATAATTGATTGGCAGAACAAAGTGTCTAACCATAGATTTTCTAGTGTGCCCAGTATAATAAACATAATAACATAGTATTCTGTTCACTTCAGAGCACAGTGCTGTCTCTCTCTCTCTCTCTCTCTCTCTCTTTTTTGTCCAACACTTCTAACTTTCATTGGTTTAATCTTTTTTTAGTTTAACTATCCAACAGTCTTTGAGCCCTAGGACAAAAACTCCTGCCTGCACTTTGTTATCTACTGGGTCATGCAAAGCTAAACGTGCAGGGTCTAACTGCTGGCCCCTGGTTTGTAATGAATCTGCGAGAGACAAATCGACAGCGAGAGATTAGGCAGTAAGAGATGGGGAAGTCTAAAAATATCCTCCACTAACAAAAGAGAAAGAGAGAGCCAGACAATGGGTGGTGCGGTTAAATAGGGGGATACCAAATCTCTGGCCTCATCTCTGATCTGTTCATCCTGCCTCTGCCTTTGCCTCATCACTCTCTCCTGCTTCTGACACTGGTAAGGTCCTTCCTGGTGTGATCTGTAAAACTTTGACAGTAAATATGTATGTATGGGAAACTGAGTGGATGCCATTTTAATTAGATATACTGTGCAACCTGTTTGATGAAAATATCCCTCAGACTCAGTTTTGGGTCTGATACTTACAGAGAAACAGTAGCTGCCTCGAAACAGATCTTTCAGATTTCTTGTCTTTGTATATAATGTAAATACAGTAAGCAGGGGTTTTAGTAGAAATATACAGAGCTGAAAGTGTTTTCTAACAGCCACACACTAGAACCACACTGATTCAAACATTGTGCAGGATGATTAAATGAAATAATACAACTGGTCAGTTGAAATCTGTGGCCACAACAGCTCTGTTTGAAGCCAAGGCTGACGAGAACTTTCCACAGCACTGTGGGCTGTTTTTGCCACTGCCAAGTTGGCTGTACCACAGAGGCTCATAATCAGCCATGAGGTGCTGGCGGTAAATCCATGATCCAGGCTGGGCAACCCAGAGCACAATCATTCTGCACAGCTGTCTATCTGATGTTCCCTGGTCTATTTGGGGAGACAGACCACTCTAAATTCCTCTCTGAGATAATCCTGAGCAGAAAGCTGGGGATAAGCACTGGGGAAGATGGATGAAGGATGGCTATCGGTCAGGAATTTTCCTAATTCGCTGGAGCAGCTCGTAACCTCTGTCATGACAGGAGGTCTTAGGTGCACTGTTCTCAATGAGAAGCAACACTTAAAATGGAAGAGGGACATAAAGAGACAAAGCTGAGACAGAGAAGGGGTGAGTGCTGCAAATCACTTGTTTATTTGATAAAGGTCAGAACACCATGAGACTGAGAGCGGAGGAGGAGGAGGTAGGCTAATGTGATGACAAAAGTGACAACAAAATTACAAGGATGAGCTGACAAGATGAATTAAGTGACTATTAAACAGTTCATCTCAACCTATCCTCTTAAATATATCTTAGCATTATGATATTTTACATTTCGTAACATTCACCATGTAAAACGGTTCACAGTGAACGAGATCTTAGAATAACAGGGATCCATTAATCTATTAGCTAACTATTTCATTTGTATCAATTACTTTACCCTGACAATTTAGTTGTAGCTTTTGATTTCAATCCTTGTCCATTAAGCAAACTCTCTCAACTGTTTATCCATACTTTTAACTTCCTGCAAAAGTTTCAAATTACTAGTAGTAGTAGTAGTAGTAGTAGTAGTAGTAGTAGTAGTAGTAATAGTTCATGTAGTCTGCACAGGCAAACTAGTATTCTGTATTACAGCTGAATCAAACTTCTATATTTTTGTTAAATTGCCTGTAAATCTTTTTTTGATTTAGTCCACAGTGGTTCCTTTATTCCACAAGAAACTCTAGAAAGCTCTGTAAAAGTTAGCTTTTCTTGGGACCGCGCTTGTGCAACGATGGATATCTTTGAAAGCCCTGCAGTGATGATGCAGAAATGATGCAGGAGTTTGGAAAAAGTGGCAGTAAGGGGCAGGATGTGCACAGGGAGTATATTAATTAACACATGGGTAAAAGTATTAGTTATGTATGACTGGCCTGCTGAAGGCTTACATACATTGAAACTGACTCCATTCAGGAGAAGATGTGGAACGATAATCTGGCCTGTCAAACCTGATGAACAAACACTGACAACTGTTCGGTGTGTGTGTGTGTGTGTGTGTGTGTGTGTGTGTGTGTGTGTGTGTGTGTGTGTGTGCACGCTTTGAATGTCCATCTTTCAGCTTGCATGGATGTGCACGTTGGAGTTTTTTTTTTCTTTTCTGACACCTCCCTGCCTCCTCTCTAACACTGTGATCCATCCATCTACAGCATAGAAAGCAATTAACAGAGACTTGACCTCTACAAGGATTTGGGTTGGGAAGACTGCATGTGTGCTTGTGAGTGTGTGGGTGTGTGTACTGTCATCTGCTGAGTCTATACTACTCCTCAGTAACTGGAGGAGCTGCAACCGTTGTGCATAAGAAACAGCTGGAAATGCTAAGAGAGAGAGATATACAAGCTTGGTATGAGAGAGGAGCTTGTGGTCCTGACATTTCAACTGCTGCAACTGTTAAATAGTCCTCGAGCTCCCAAACCATATATTATATAAACTATACAAACTATATATATATATATATATATATAGAGTTTGAAATTTTTTACTGCACTTTAAGCGATAACATGAGTATGTGAGATGCTTAGAACATGAAAAGAATTAATCTTTGCCATACCAATAATTAGACTTTACTGTTATTTATAATGTACAAACGTGGATGTAAAGTAGCAAACAGCTGAGATTCAGGCTTCATTTGGTGCAGAACAACCTGCAGAAACTGTGCACCCTGTACGACGTTAACAGAAAACAATGTTTCTGTTAAATGAATGTTGCTGGAATTCTGCAACTTTCACACTTTCGCATACAAGTCAGCAAAAATAAAGCAACAAAACAGAATACAATACACAGACCTTTCTGTTAGAGCAGCGAGTTAAACAAGCAGTAAAAGTTAAATCAGCCTACAAGTTCTTCAAATCCTTGTTTTTGGATTATGGTGTCAGCAGTTTCTGTTTATGAAACATTTTGAATGAATAAAGGGCTATACTAATTAATGGCGGATGAGTTGCCAGTTGGCGGCTGGAATGAACAGCAGCTATACTGTCACATCAGTAATCTGCCACAGTCCCATCCGATTAGCTTCAGGCTCCAGAGCATTTTGGGTGAAGTTGCGGCAGGATTGTGCTTTGATAGCTTCTGTATTGAACAAGACCTTAGGTCTTAGTATAACCATGGAAAACACTTCAAACTAATAGTATACAAGCGTGGATATTTAGCTGGAAAGCAATTACAATGTCTGCGCATTTTACTATGTCAGAAGAAGAAGTACAGTATCATCATTTTTTATGACTTTCCAAATATATAGGTTAATCTGGTTGTTCAATACAAGAAGTAAATTTGTTGCACATTCATTCATTCATTCATCTTCTATACCGCTTAGTCCCCGCAGGGGTCACGGGTGTGCTGGAGCCTATCCCAGCCAGCTTACGGGCGAGAGGCGGGGTATTTGTTGCACATTTGTACGTAATTAAATGTAAACATAATTTCTAGGGTATAGGGCATACTCAACACTGGACCCTACATTTCCCACAATGCAACTCAATAGCATCTGTCTTTATATCCCCTCTGCCTGCTAAATAGACATGTTGATAACATCATCAGCATTGCTTGATTATACAACAGTATGTTTAGTACAAATCTAAAGTAAAATTAAATATACTTTAAATAAATTTTTATATTCTTATTAAACCCCAACATTAATTATTACTATAAAACATTGTTATTACACAAAATATGAAAACATTTCGTACATAAGCCGTGTATGAATTTTTTTTTGCTTTTGCTGGGTTAAAATAAAAAACATTCCTAGAAACTGTAATATTGTACATAGTGACCTGACCTATGTTTGGGTCCAGACCTCTGAAGCACATCACTTCCTTTACTAGTGTTCATCAGCAGCTCTTCTAACATAAGTGAATGCCACTCACACCTACAGGCAATTCAGAGTCCCCAGTTGACCTGACTGCATGTATCTGGACTGTGGGAGGAAGCCGGAGTGCCCGGAGAGAACCCACGCAAACACAGGGAGAACATGCAAACTCCACACAGAAAGACCCTTTATCTACTGCTACTTGCACAAATACAGAACAGCTTGAAATATACACAAATATGTGTACAGTATGTTGATATTTTATATCCCGCCTACGTTTCTAAACTTTAGTTTTATCACAGACACAGGGACTCATTTTCACACTGCCGCCCTGGAGACTAACTATTCTGTCTAGACACTAGCATAAATCCCTGTTAGATGTTTACTTGCATTTTTTCCAACCTCTTTTTTACGTTATAAGTGGATGGCCAAAATTGTTTTGAGATAAGTTTTGGAGCACTGTGCAGTTTTTTTTTTAAATTATTAAACCATTTCCTTCCCCTCTGTCCTCTTGCCACCCACCTACACTGTTATAACGTCACCTCTCTCGCTTTCTCCTCCTCTGTACAACCACCCCCTCACCACTATGCTTTTCCTTGCCAGGATCCAGGAGAGGCGTTACTTGCTTTGTCCTCTGTGCAGGTCACTGGCTGTGTGCCAGACAGAGCCGATGCCAATAAAAGCTATGAGTAATGGGCTAAAACTTCCACATTCGCTGTGTTTTCCATTATTTCCCATGGCCAATAAATCTGAAGGAGGGCTTAATCAGTGGGAAAAGCTGGAACATAAGGCCAGTGTCCAGTAGGGTGTCCAACACAAAGATTCCTACAGTGTAAGCAGAGATAAAAGTTGAGGTGGGAGCCACCACCATGGTTTCCCTTGTGACCCCCTTTTCTTCTGACAGATGGACCCATTATTGTTTGGGCAGATGAACATGCTGCTGCTGTCATGAGACAACGGCTGCTTCTGGCCTCTGAGATGAGGTCAGCTCTAAATAAGTCCTTTAAAACCCAATAGACAGAAATTTGAATTTCAATTTAAATGTCCACATATTACTCAGTGAATAATACAAATTTTCACAATTGTTCAACAGCTTAATACAACAGTCCAAGTAGATATTTGTCATGTTTCCCAGTAATAAGGCAGCACTCAGCTGCAACATTTTTTAAAGCTATAGTATGTAACTTTTTTTTATTGATATTAATGCCTGACATGGAGTCAGACCCACAGAACAGCCTGGCAGCTTTGCAGATATTTGCTTCCAATAGTTTTTGATCAAGGCACACCTATCCAACCAATCAGAGAATTTCAATGATATTGATAATGATACTGTATGACTAATACGTTTTGCTACTTACTGTTTTCTGTAACTGTATTATGACTAATACTGAAGCGTTATGGAGAACATAGCAGATGGTAGAAGCAGGGAGCATAGCAGGGAGATGGAGGGCTGGGCAGAGCAGAGTGGATAATTTTTAAGTGTCATGCTAGGCTAGCTTGATTAGCACTTTGCAGCTTTAACTTATCGCCTACACCAGAGATGTGTCACTCTGTGTACTTGGTATTTTAACAAATAATATACATTTTATTATACAAATTAAGATGTGCAGTTTTAAGTACATACTTATAAAATATAAAATATCAATATAAACTAAACTAAACATGCAGTGATACTGATTTGATTGATCGCCAGGGAAATTTCTGAGTCAGGTGATGATTCTCTGAAGGTTTGTTAAAGTGACCACACGGAGCACGTTCATTGAAGGTAACCCCAAGGTAAACCAGCCAAATCTGATATGTGGTTGGCGTGATAGTGTCATACCATGTGATCTGTTTACTAGTTGTAGATTGTGTGCACTGTGAGCTGTAAAGGACTGAAGGCATAAACACTAAAAGCAAAATGCCATCCTTCAATAATTTGTAAATAATCATGCGAAAGCAACTTGATATTAGTACATTTAAATACGAGTAACTTCACTGTACCAAGTCATGAATTCCACCAACTCTAAAAAGATGGCAGCTGCTCCACTTTGTACCACAGAATGACTGGTCATTGAGATTAGCTATTAAAAGACAAAAGAAATTATAGAAAAAAACAAAAACAAGCAGAATGCATACTTTAAGTTTTATACAGCTGTGCACTAGTGACTCAGTAAAAGGATGGCTCATCCTGTGACATGGATTTTCCTGACAGAAAGCGATGTTTCTTTTCTCTGTTACATCATTCTCACCGCTATCTGCACACAGCCACCAACTTTGGAGATACCACGGATCAATCTTGGTCACCAGAGGCATTTTGCCTCCGCTCTGGCTGCTCACAATCAACAACAACGTCGCCACAGACGTACAGATCACCTGACTAAGTTCATCCATCACAGTGAACACAAAGCGCCAATTTCGCTTTGTGAATCGTTTCTGTTTAATCGTGAAGTCCTTGTGCTCAAGCTTAATGTTTTCATATGGCTTTGTGTTTGTTTTTGCTTACTGTCAATCACTTGACAGCCACAAGAAAGAAACAAAGCATCTGCCAACAAATAATCCATCAAAAACACATCACCTTAGAAATCTGTCACAGTCATGCCTTTGTGTTTAAGAAACAGTCTGGACATCAGTTCATTTTACACATCATAAAGTTTTGTGTTTTTGGTGAATATGTGTGATTTCACACATTATGCGATGCAAAATGACTCTAAAGATAGAAATATATGAGCTATAAAGCACATACCAGTGTCATTTATAGCCCATTTATTTCCACGAAGGGCTTATTATTAGCCTAAAAGGAAAGACAAATTACTTTTATTGCTTTTAATTTTGTTCCATTCTATTCTTGGGGAACATGAAGTCCTGCTGTATCTAGTCTAAAAAGGTTTTACAAGTTCTAGTCAAAGGTACAGTTTTGGAATTTTCATTCAAAGTTTTCAGTCTACTTTCCGTTCCTGTCAATAATGAGTAGCCTGACAGACATGCACAGCATTCAGCCGCATATTTCTGGTGTTGTCTCTCCAAGAATTTCTCCTCATTGGTACAGTAGCTTTCACTAACACACTAGGTATGTTAAGAATGTTTCACACAGTTTGATGTGATTTCATTTTCCATTTGAATCCTGGCTGTACGACCCACCAGGAAACTGCTGTTTTTCATCTTAACATCTTAAATGCTTTTTCACCTCGTTTTATTTTGAAGCAGTGTCAATCATACTGATTAAGCAAGTTATGATATGAGTCATTATTGACTGTGCAAATGCACATTTAATTAGATCTTTTTAAAAGAAACACATTATATTGAGCTGACAAACACTAGCGATAGGCTCATCCTCTTGAGGCTTCCACTAAGCTTCTTACATTTCCTGTAGTCAGAGCAAAACAAACAAGCACCCACGTGCACACACCCAGGAGCTTCCTCTGCATTTACTCTTTCTTTGCCTGATCTTCATTTAACCATCACCCCTCAGACCTGAAGCCTCACTTGGCCTAATACCGGTTACCAGTGCTACCATTCCACTAAGCATCACTGGTGTTATCAGCACCAGACATCTCTATGGCAGAGGTTTTAAAAGTCTGACCCTGTGAGCCATTGCAACCTGGCTTTTCAAACTGCAGTTGGTGCAGATGTAAACACGAAATATAAGTTTGCTATTATTGTACAGTATGCCAGATAGAAACAGTTCCTGTTTGCATTATACTTATGAACCTACATACAGGGACCACCAGGATACTGTACTGCAAACCAGTATTGAATATGAATATGAATATTTTTTTAAATATATATATTTAGTTTCCTGTCTATCTACAATGATCAGGCATAACATTATTACTTCTTCCATCTTTGGTCCAGTACTGATGCTCACATGCCCTTTGTTGGCGCTTTCGTTGGTGGACAGAGGTCAGCATGGGCACCCTGGCTGGTCTATGGGTATGCAGCCCCATGTGCAACAAACTGTTATGCACTGTGTATCCTAACACATTTTCATCAGCACCTGCATTAACTGATCCAACAGACGAGCAGCCTTCACTCCTCATGTGCATCAGTGCATCACGGACCACTTTTGATAGTTACTGACCACTGCAGACTGCAGTTTCAGACCCTTGCTGTTGTCTAGCCACCACAATTTGGCCCTTGTCAAACTTGCTCCTATCCTTACACTTGCCTATTTTTCCTGCTGCTAATATATCAACTTTGAGAATAAAATGTTCACTTGCTGTCTAACATATACCCTCCACTAACAGGTGCTGTGATGAAGAGATAATCTGTGTTATTCACTTCACCTGTCAGTGGTCATAATGTTATGCCTGATTGGTGTATGACAATAAAGTCTGTTTTGCTTACAGACTCCAACATGTCCCACAAAGCTGAAAATTGGCACACTTATGCAAAATTTCATGGGGAATGTATTAGGCCAATAAATGCAACCAGAGTTTAGCTCCAAACAACTGTTGGCCTCTTTAACTCAAATGTAGGAAATTATATGCTTTTGAAATTACATGCCTTTGTAATTATATGCATTTATATTTGCATTTTGTGTATGAAGACAATTTTATTACTTTCAGAAGAAATTTTATTGTTTGAAAATTTTTGTTACTGAATCCTGGACATCCTTGGTCAGCGTTATCTAAACATAATGTAGATTTCTTCGAAGAACATCAGAGATAAGGGTATCCTCAGGAAGTGCAAATCATACTGAATCTAAAAATATGTCTCTTATCTGTGCATTCATTTAATTTGATTTGATGGAGACAATATGTCAAGACACAAATTGTGAGTTTGGAGCTTAAGTTTTTATAATGCAGTATGTTACAGCCACAGTTGCAATTACTGTACAACTGCCGACTGTGCTAAAAAGGAGGCCCAATCAGAACCAAATTACAATAACAAATCTTGTTAGGTCTTTCTGTGTCACTCAGTTTCACATGCTCTTCTCTCTAAGATCTGTAGACATTGGTGTGTTTCCAGCACAGACATGAAGGAAGTTACTCGCAGCCAGTTGAACAAATTAAAAAAACATTACTTCTTGTTATTGTTGTAATTTAAAGAAAAGAAAACTGAAAGAAAGATGACTTCACAGATTCTTTTTCAGGCATCTTTAATACGCTTTTACAAGCTATATCCTTTGTTTTTGAACAAAGCTTGGAATAACATATTCCTATTTTACACCACAACATAAATATGCATAATTTACAACATTTTTCGATTTGAAAACTAAGTTAAAACGATGATATAGAACCTATTGATTCTGCCTGATTCATCAATCAAATAACTAGCCAGATAGAGAAGCAATGAAGACATTCCTATTGATGATTTTGCTTTTGTTGTTCATTTATAGCCAAAGAATTGTCATCATTGATAAACTGCCTTAATTCTGGAGTCTGCAAAAAGCACGTCACATCAGAAGCTCCGTGGATACCTCTAGAGACTTCTAAAGGGCTGACTTCAGTTCATTTTCAATTAAAGCAATCCGGGAAAGAAGCTGACTTCATCATTTAAATATTGATCAGCTTTTGTAATGAGAATGTCATATTCAATCTGTTCAGATGTAATTAAAAATCAATATTCTATCAACTTTAAATTAACCACAGTTTCTATGTGATTTTCAATTGACTGAAAGAACATTAATTGATTTGAGTTTCAATTTTCATACAAATTTTCTATGTGTGGAATGTCCTCACTTGTGTTAAACGCTGCGCATTTCAGAACAGATCACTCGGTGTGACAAAGAGGTGGGAGGATTTGAAGGAAGAAAAACAGTTTGGCTTTCTGTACAGTTCTCAGCATACAGATTAGCTCATTTGAGAGCGAACAGGTGAACACAGCGCACAGAGTTTGTGCATACAAGGCAAGCTGGAAAATATGTGTATGCAAATGAGAAATGAAAAGAGTCAGAAAGAAAAATGAAAATAAAAGAGAGACACTGATCCTGGTGATAGATGCCTCTATACCCCAACTAAAAATGGGTCAGGACATACAACAATCATGAAACATTCAAATCAACACTTGCTTTGTGCAAACGCGAGAGTCTTTTGTCTGGCGCTGCAAAGCATCCATTATATGCTTGTTAAAAATGAACTCTAGCCATGAGACAGAGCTTAGCTCAGACTGACATGTGGAAACTGCTGGCTCTGTCTAAAACTGACAAATCAGTGTCTCGTGATAAACATGATAATTAACACATTGCATCTTCTAATCAGCACACAAACCCTGTTACAATTATGTATTATACAGGGGTTCTTGGCCAGGTGCAGTGACTTCCTGTAGTGTCTCTTGGTGTGCTTGCTGTTTCAAGTCATTCCGCTAAGCTAAGCCAAAAACCCCACTCTGTATCAGACGTGACAAATTGTTGAGCTTCTTATTTAACTCTTTCAAATGTCAAACTAATATTTGAAATAGCTAATCAGTAATGTCTATAGGCCCTGTTGTCAGTGCCTTATCCAATAATTTGTTTGAATCCTTAGTTATTATAAGTGGCGAAGTGTAACAACTGCATTCTGTAAGTGCTTTATATCCATCCCAAGTGTTGTAATTACGCTTATTTTGTGATATATTTTTTGCTGAAGAAAATGCAACCATTGTTTTTTTCAGGTGATTACCGCCTAATGACAACATATTAATTAATACTATATTCCACTTCTGCTAATCAATACCTTTAAAGCTTCACCTTTAAATAAATGATGCACAGTGGGCTCTTTGTCGCCTGCTCCAGAACGAAAAGTAATACGATGGAAACAGAAAAGAAGCAATAGCTTTAGAGCAGATGAGGCTGTGGCCTCTTTGGCCAAAACAAAATTCAATTGTGAATATAGACTCGATGATGATAATATTGGGTAGCAACATTGTCTGGCACAAGGTAAAAAGGAGCAGTCTCCTCTCAAGAGTGTTGTAACCTTGATTCACCCTGGCATGCCTGCATTCATATGGGAGAGGAAAAAGGAAAGGCAATTGAAAAGAAATGTGATTATTAGATGAGGGCATTCAGAAAGAGAAAAAAAACAAGGTAGAATGGAGCTGGGGAATCATAAAGGAAAAAAGGAAGGGGGTCAGACATGGAAAAGATTAATTTTTGTCTTTCAGGGCATGAGGAAGACATGGGTACAAAGTGACATGAAGAGTGAGATGATTCACAATTTTGCAGCAATGCTTCGGAGTCAGGCACTAACACATTGTGTCTGTCACCACAGCCTGTTAAAAGACACACATTATTGAATCCATATAAAGCCTCTTTGCTCAGTTTTTCACTATAGACTGGTTGTGAGGCCGATACAATTTGTTTCTCGATACACTGTCAGTGATCTCATACATTGAAGACATATGCAGCAACTACTAGTGCGATGGAAAGCCATTCAACATCACCTTATTCAACACTGTTTAGGCATTGTTTAGGATTAACAGCACACAGGGCTAGTTCAATAACAAATGGTAAAAAGAGTATGTTTATGCTTTTGTACATGTTGTCTACAGTTTTTTAATGGTTTATTATCCCAAATATTAAACTGAAGGAGTGCAAAAAAAAAATTGCATGATTTGTGCATTTTTATTTTTGAGCCTAAATAAATAGAAAATGGTATGTGTATAACATAATTTAGGATAATGTAAATATTTAGACTTTAGATCACAAACCATGTTGCATACCATGTGTAAAAACGAAGACCATTTTCCACTCATTTCCATACTCCAAGAAATCATTAAGCACTGAAAGATACTTGAGTTGTTTAATCTATCACAACAACTCTATGGTCATTTGTGAAGTGAAACAAGTGAAATATTCAGCAGACACAAAACAACACTTATTTGGAGTCATGTTTGTGTCATCTGTTGAATATTAGTCCAGTATTCACTCCCCCTTTTGCTCTGCTTTAGTCTCTACTTCTGAGGTAAATGTGACTCTGTCTGCTAAACATCTAACTGTGCTAAATGTCCATTATCTAGTCGCTATCTTTGTCTCTTGGCCATTTAGAGTTGGATGTAATATGCACTGAGTTTTTCAGAGCTTTTTATCCTTAAAACCTCTGCATAAGATGCTGGAAAATCTTTGAGACCAAAATATTAAAGTTAAAGTCTATGCAACCAAAGCAAAGAGCTAAAAGACACCAAAACGCCACAAATCTGGATTCAATTAAAACTTGAACTGGTATGGTGCTTTAAATGTTTCTTGACAAGTTACCTTATATATTGCAATATCTTGACAAGTCAACCTTGAAAGACTGTTTATTAGGAGAAAGGAAGCGGGTTGACAAGAAAGAAAGGTCTGAGAGTGAATCAAAGCAATAATAGAAAAATTGAGAAAATCTAAAATGCCAAGAGAAACACTGTAAAGAGAGAGCACCATCCTCTGGTCTCTCCAGGGCTCAAACTCCCTCTGACAGCATTAGAGAGACAAGGGATCAACCCTGATTCCAAACAGGCTTTGTCTCTTTACACCATGAAAATATGGCCTGGAATCCCATTATCCCCAGCTATAGAGATACGGTGCCTCCATCTTCATCTCTTATTCCACAGCACAGAGGGTATGGCACCAAATGCACTGTATATCAAAGCTCCAGCCTTAAAAAAATGCTCTCACTCATTCTCATAGACTCGAGAGGCTCTTTAGTTGAAGGGCAAACAGAGCTAGGGCGGAGAATGGATGACACTCATTTCGAGCAGCAGCCTTATTCACAATCTTCTCCAACTTTGGCATACCAATGAAAATGTTAAACTCGATTCTCTCAAGAGTAATGCGGAAGTGTTGGAATGGGAGCACATGCATGCATGTTCAGTCCCACATGCGCCTTTTTTGTGTCACTTTCATACACATACACACACAGATCACTTGGAGAATTGAGTTGGTGACAAGAGCTAGATTTGATTTTATCCCCTCTCTGCCATCTCGGCTCTCCTTAGGGCTGTCACACAAACAGTCTCCCAGCAGCAAAAGCAGATATGAAATTAGTTTTGCTGGGTGTTGGCAAGTGCCACATGTTTGCTCGTCTGGCCTGCCTCCTCCTGCAACCTGTATCTCCCTACGTACAGTATGTGTGTGTTTGTGTGTGTGTGTGGAGCGTGTGAGGGAAAAAAAAAGGGAGGAAATGTCACACATGCAAATTTATAGATCACCACCCAGATGCACAGTACAGCAGCACACACGATTGCATCCTGCATGAGTCAAAAGCAGCTTCTAACATATTCATCATCACATCTCTCCTACACACAGATACAGTATTTATGGCACACACATGGCCTCCCCCCCCCC
>OMLM01000593.1:34787-91148 GCA_900302695.1 Helostoma temminkii
ACACACACAAAACTCACTTTCTATGTGTGTGCAGAATTTACATGAACTGCAGGAATGATGACAGTAACATACTGTTGGTGTGACTAGAATCTGCAGGCTGAAAAAGAAGAAGAGGTTTATTAACTGAATGTATGAAGGAGGTAAACAGATTGAAAGTCAGACAGTGATCCTGAGAGAGAGATGTTTTGATAAATTGGAAGTGATAGGGGTGAAATGATTAAGAAGAGAGTGAGGGAGAGGGGAAGAAAGAGAGTTCATGTCATAAAAGCTTCTTGGAGAGGAGCGCTATCAAGCAAGGCTCTGACTCTGATCAGTCATGTGTTTGCATCTAAAGTAGGCCCAAAATGCTGGGAGGGCACTGGCGATGTTTCACAGCAGCACTGAGCATTTACATATTTATCCACTGACAATTTTCTGCCCACAAACACTTTCTTTCATTTTTTTTTCTTTTCACACATTTGCTTTATTTATTGATTGATCTGAGAGCAATAAGCGTAAAAGAAAATGCATGAAAATAAGCTGAAGCTGGAGTTTTCTCTTTAAAGAAGGGCATTTGCATTCCAACCACATGCCCCTCTCTCCTACTGTACTGTACAAATAACCGCTCCCTGAATCTAAGAAAATCCTGCAAACCTTCAAACACACAATAACACTGAAAGATGCTCAGCTAAAATCCAACGTTCATTTAAACACTTATAAATACGGACATACAGTTTGAAATTTCCAACACATACATCTTTCAGATATGTTTGTGGGCAACGCTGGGGAGAAGGAGGTGGAAAAGGAGGAGGGGGCTCCATCTGTGCAGGGAAGTTGGGTGCTTGGCAGTCTCTGCGGGCCTCTCAGCTATCCATCCGTCCCATCCATCCCTCCCTGCTTCATCCCGACCAAACCCCCACCTCTGCTCCCCCTGTATTCTCCCCTTCTCCTCCCCAAACCTCAACATTTCCATCCTGCCTCCTTTCATGTGAGAAGCGGAAGTATGGCTGGCATCCACTGCTGTTGTTTGATACAGTGGCCACATGATGCCTGACTGCCTGCTTGGCTACCATACACACATGCACATGGACACACTGACACATATGCACACACACACGGGCAGCTTGTACTGGCTTCATGAGCCACCACCTACTGAGCAGAAAGCTCTTTTGTGAGGAGGAAATCATTGGCTGCTTTAAGGGTCCTGTGTCAGAGTAAAAGTGTCTTTGTGAAGACAGTTTCAAAAATATAATTTAATTCAAAATACAACACGGTATATGCTGTCTATACAATAAATCTGCATTAACATTTTGTAGCATACACAATGCCATCCAATCCATATCTTGTATATGCTACTAAATCTGAGCATCCAAAGTGCAAAATGTAAATACATTTAGGTCATTATTTACTATGAACCCAGAGAGCGAGTACTAAATTGCATGAACAATCTTTCATTGGTGGGTGTTTTGCAGGTGATCTACTAAGTAAAATTACATGATTGACCACAGGTGCAAACATGGTGGAGGTGGTCGCCGTGGAGAGTGTAGAGAATGACCAGCATAAACACAAGAGGTTGTTAGTGGAGGAGGCTAATAATCACCTTTATGAGCTACAGCAATGAAATCTCTGTGTTACAAGAACAAAAGCTGTATAGAAACATATATCCATCCATTTTCTGAACCGCTTAGTCCCCGTAGGGGTCACAGGTGTGCTGGAGCCTATTCCAGCCATCATAGGGGCGAGAGGTGGCGTACACCGTGGACAGGTCACCAGTCCATCGCAGGGCCACATATAGACAAACATCCATTCACACTCTCACTCACACCTACGGGCAATTTAGAGTCCCCAGTTAACCTAACTGCATGTCTTTAGACTGTGGGAGGAAGCTGGAGTGCCCAGAGAGAACCCACGCAAACACAGGGAGAACATGCAAGGTATGATTTATGTAAGTTCAAAAACTTGGCCTGTGGGTGAGGGGGCACGATAACATAATGTTTTTATTCCTTCTTTCATTTCTCCTTTGCATCCTACTCCCCGTGCAAGCAGATTGCACCTACCTCAGAGATATTAAATTCACATGCATTGCCACCACCAAAAGCTTTCATGCTAGATAAATCACATTGTGTGTATTTGTATTTTCTTCTCCCTGTATTTTGTGCACTTATTCCACAGTTCACATCCTTAGGAAATCAGCTTGTGAAGTTTTTTGCAGATGTTTTCAAGTTTGCAAGTGATTTAGTACATACCAACCTTTAATAAATTAGGCCCTTAGAGGTTGTGCTGTTTTATCATGCAGCCTTGATAAAACTTACTATTTTGAACAAAGACAATGTGCAGATTTACATCTCTAATAAATGTTATTTATATTTTATGTGCTAAAAAAGCCAAGCCAAAATGGTCTTTAGTTTTTCCTTCAATATCTTTATACCCTTGGTAAATAAGGTATGATTAACGTTTTATAGTTATTATTAATGAACACAAAGCAAAGAAAGTTGGTTAGAGTTAGGACATATTGTGAAAATTTATGACCTCACAAAAACTCCTAAGTTAAATTCCAGCTTTTGGAGTTTTGCTGCATGTCAAACCATTCTCTCTTTTTTCTCATGTTACTTGTCTGTCAGGTACCATCTCTACAGAGCTGTTGTCTATCAAATAAAGGACAGAATGTCAATATAAAAAATAATATATACATCAATCCTTGTGAAAAGGCATGATGCACAATGCAGCACTGTTTTTTCAAAACATAACAAAAAAACAATCTATCTCTAATCTTTTCTCTAATTAGATGGCACCACAAATCTAACAACATATGATGCAGGGATGTTTCTACCTTAGATTATATATTATTATAACAGTATATCACCTCAGTACTATGAAATTCTATCCCAATGGCAATGACTATTTTATTTTATAATTTTACTTTACCATGAAAGTTGTATGTTAATATATGGTTAGTGAAATTACATTAAATCACATAACTGTTTGCAATTTAAAATGGTACTGTGATGAAAAAAGACACATTATTATATAAGAGAGTTTCAACTTTTTTTTATTTTTCATTATTAATTTCACAATAATGTTTTGGAATTAATATTGACCACTTTGGGTCTCCATACATGATCTCCATTATGGTGCATACTGTAAATGCATTTAATAGGAGACAGGATTGCTTAATACACAAGTGTTGGGAGACATCAAAGGATGGTATTAGTCTGACAATTATACATTTAACTTGTAACTGTGATACTATTTCTTAAAAAAAACACTTCCAATGTATCCTTGGACAGCATCGCAAAGCAGTAACCGACTCACTGTGTTATTTATAATTCATGCCACAAGCTTGTCTTAAAGCCCATCAAGTTATTCCCCTCGAGGACATACAAAGGTCCATAATCAAAGTAACTAACCTGTGATTTACTGGGCCCTCGGGTAAACATCTGCTACCTGTCATCTGGATACAGCTATTTACATGCATTTAACAGTGTAGGAGGTTTAAAAAAAAAAAGAAAAGCGCAAGGATTTGTGAGTCCTCAGCAGTTCTTGCTACTACCCTGCCAACCCCATTACCACACCTTTCTGTGCCTCAGAGGGATGTAGAAGTAAACTGAAACAAAGAGAGAGAGGGGGAAGATGTGAGTTTCTGTGCCTGGGCCCTGATTCATCTTTGGGGTTATTAGCCCCACCTCCCCCTTTCCTGTTCACTGCTTCATGCCTCTCAATCACCTGACAAGGAAACACAGAAGATAGAGAAAATAGACAGGTTGTGAGGTGCCAGGAGTAAAGAGGAGAGGAGCAAGAAAATTGAGAAAAAGGAGGTATAGAAGAGAGTTGTGAGGCTGATTGGAAAAGATTTGAAACTGAAGAAAAAAAGGAACAAGAAAGGTGCTCGTACAATGTGTCGGAGAACATGGAAGTATTCAAACTAATAATGATAATAATTAGTAAAGGTCTGAATAAAACTTGTTAGGAGAAGCAGATGTCAAAAACTGTATATTTTCCACATCAAAATTAGGGATGTTTTTAATGTGCTTTCTCAAACACATTACTTGAGAAACTTTATTTTAGATGTGAAGAGAAATAAATTTTAAGAACTAAATTACAGGTACCTTTGGAGTACAGTGTTGGAAATAAAACTAACATTTAGTGCAAATTAACAATGATGTTATTGTGCAATTGAGAGAATCCACCCTTCTAGCTGTGCTGCCCCAATTAATAGAGTTTAAGTAGTAGTTTCCCTGTTAAACATTAAAACTTTAGTAAATATTTAATTTACCTACATTCATGTGTTCACACATGTTATGTGATGTTACATGTAGCATCACTTTCTTAAATTATGGTGTAATTTGTCTTTGTCAGGTGGATGCAAAGTAAAATGTAACGTGACAGCTTTGAACATCACAAGCATGCTAACATTATTCTAATTTAGCTTTCAGCTTAAACATATCAAAACCACACTGAACATTTGGTAGACAAATGGTACATTTTAGTATGTTTGCTGTTTTTTTTTTACACCAGTTTTCATATATGTTTTTTCCACTCTTTACTTATTCATACCATTTATTCCCTTCCCACTCTCCCTGTGTCTCTTGACTTACAGAACTAATGGTGACTAATAGATTGAAGTGTTGCTGCAATGAGCTGATCGATAAAAGGTAACTTCTGCAATATAACCATCACTACCAAACTCACAGCGAGCAATTTTTGTGAAGTCTCTTTCAAAGTCTGGTGCTGAGTTGAAAGCTTCCCATAGTCTTTTTTTCGACACAGATTTTCTCTCTCTCAATTCCTTTATCTTTCTGTTTAACTCTCCTGCACTTTTCAATTGTATTTCTCAACAAACTCTGTCTTTATTTATGTCTCTGTCCTCACTCGTCTCTTAATCTTTTCAGCCATTTGCAGTGTAATCAATCTCAGTCTCTGCTGCTGATGTGTATAACAAACAGCTATCAGTTTGTGAGCAGGTGAGTAATGCAACACATTTAGAGCAAGTGCGTAGCCTAAAAACGCAACCAAAGCCCCAACAGTATGACATAATCCACACTTCCATGGGCAAAGTGACTCCCACATTTAGATAAATTAAAGCCATTCAATTAGTACACACAATCTTCAAAATATAAATTTAATTAATGCCAATAAAATGAGCTCAAATCATTAGCTTTCTCCCTTCTAGGCAAAGTCCAATAATTATAATTGTCAATTTGCAAATTCAGAGGCTGAGAAATATTGAAATCACGTAGGAAAACACTTGACAGAGAGAGGCTTGTTAATTTATTTCAACAACATATTTGCCACCTTCTCGTTGGCTTGTGTGGAGCTTGAATATAAGCCACTCTAGTCAGTGGATGCATGTAGGTGAACCTCTGAAGGCTACATGATGTAGAATGGTGCACTACAAAATGTTTTTTCATTTTGGTCACTGATAACATGCTTTCACCTTGACACTGACATCACCGACTGGGGTTCATCTGGGCTGTGCAGCTACAGTAAATCAGCTTTGGGTTTCAAATACAACCCTTATTTCCAGAAAGGTTGGGACATTCTAAAGTGAAACTAAAAAAACTAAAATCTGTGATTTGATAGTTAGCTTGAACCTTTAGTAGTTTTCACTAGCTTGATAGGGCCTGAGTTTCTAAGATCACAAATAGTGAGTGCTAAATTTTGTGCACAAGCTTAAAAATTGCATATTTTGTTTTTGGTTGTTTTGTGGGTGACCTACTAAGAAAAACAGACAGAGACAAGTTGCGTAAGTGTAAAGCCAACAGCTCCTACAACTCTTGAAAAAACAGCATCCGTATAAAGCTGTGGTTTGCCTCATCCAGTGCATCCTGCCTGTGTGAAAACACACACGTAAACCTACTTTGGGAGACTGCAGCAGCGACAGTATGCTGTTATGACACAGACGCAAGGAAATGCATCATAGATGCAGAAATGTTTTAGCATGATAGGTGATGTGCGGCTTCTTCTTGTGACTGGCTCCAAATTAGCCTGTAGCTCCCAACATCTCATACAATGTATTTTTGTTATTATTTATATTAAATGTACACATTTAATGCATTCTTTCATTTTTCCTATGCCTCCTCATGCCTTCCAGAAAAACAGCAGCCATCTACGCACAAGCAGATTGCACCTGCTTTTCAAATGTACTAAATACAGACACAATCACAGCCACTGCAATCGCTTTCATCTCTATGTATTCTTCTTTGCATTTTTATAAAGGCAAAGGTGCAAAATCCACCTTTGTTCATATAAAAGATGCAAAGATGCAGTCTCATTGCATACTTTTTAGTAGATCGGTTTGTGTTGGTTTATGTGTTGGCGTGTGTTTTACTACATGCAAACTTCAGTAAACCAGGCTCTTAGAGTTTGATCACTTGGGGGGTAGGTGTTAACATAACACTGACGTATTTAAAACATTTAAGACGATGTGTAAAATGTGATAGTGTCAAGTTGCTCGTCCTCATGTTTAGCAGATATGGAGCAACATTACCACTTGTTTGGAGTCACATTTCTGTCATGTTCCACGTTTTCAATTTCAGTGTCATACTTATTTTGTTTCAGCTAAGTTTTGGTCTCTACCAACTCCTGAGGGATATACATCTTTAAATTCTCCATTATGTTCAACTGTCTGTGTATTACTTCATGCTCGGCTGGGATCGCACAGTCTGCCAACAGCTGCATGCTGAGAACAGAAAAAAGACTGAGGAGAACAGAGAGGCGCAACCAAAACAGTAGCAGTTGTAAGTCGGAAAACCTACACAAGGAGGTTAAAGATGATGAAATGATGTGTGGAACATTTTCAAATCATTTTAGCTCATTTTAATAAATCATTTTAGCAGATTTATCAAATGCAGAGTCGAATCCTCTGTTCGTTCATCATGAAGAGCATTACAGAGTCACGTGACCCAATGTTAATATAGAAGTATTTATTATTGGTGCTTTACATACAGATGTTTCTACCGTGTTATGAATATTCAGTGGAGATGTAGTAAATCTGTACAAGTGATATTAAACTAGTAAAAACACAACATAATGGAAAAGATAAAGCTCTTTTTTTGTGCTCTTATCCCCCCTCCTACTCTGTCAGTCAACCTCGTGCTTCTTTTCTTCGCCCATCCCTGGATGCATGCTGTGAGCTGCGACCTGCTCCTTTATCAACACAGAGCCAGGTGCACCTTGGGAGCTTCCTGCTTGCCCTTTATCAACTTGGGCTAGACAGATGTAAGCTTGGTCTGTGTGTTGCTGCTTGTGTGTATTTGAACATGGGGGTAAATCATATTTTTTGGGTGCTTGATTGGAGGAGAGCAGATTATGAATATGTGTGTATTTTCATTCTGGCAAGAGTGTGAACGAACAGAGGGATCAGATCCCAAGCCTCTCCCATGGGACTCAGCGGGCCTGTCACTTCAAAGGGCCATGGGGGCCTGCCATGCCAGCCTGGCCGCCAAGGGGGAAATCCTGTTTATGTGGTGGTGCCTCGTTTGGCAGGACCAGTGGCTAACACCACAGCCTGGCACTTGTGCAGACTGCCACCACCCATGCAGGTTTAAATCCTGAACCATGCTGTGATGCCACAATCTAGCCTCTTTCCTCTTCACAGAAAAAAAAAATGTCTGAATTACAGAGGGTAATTTTTCAGGAGGGACTTAATGTTTTGATTGAAGAAATGAATCTGTTTTACAAAACGAGAAAATGGTAGATAGGGTTTCTTTTGTTATGTTTAACAAGGAAAATATCACATAGAGCATCAATTCCTGTGTGATCCAACAATACAATGGCTGTTAGGTACATTATTTTGCATGGTGGCCTCTTGCTGTTTCATGATGTGCTCACAAAATGAGATGCCCACTTTAACACTCTCAGTGTAGTCAACAAAAGAGAAGAAAGCCCTAAACTTTCAAAGTGGCTGACTGGGGAGACAGAGAGGGAAAAAGCTTTGCCTTTAAAACGTTTTGAAACACTTTTATCTCATCAAGCTCGACTGATCACAAAGAAAATTGATCTGTACTAGGGAAGAGGTTCTTCAATGCACTTTGTACTTCTCAGTGATTTGCCTGACAGGTTCCTGTGGAGGGACTTAGTCTGAGGAGGATTTTGATGAGGCCGGGAAATTATGTTGATGTGACGTTAATGTGTCAGACTGTTTTGACTTTTTCTTTAAATAACAATTGAATGGCAAGTGTTTTATCTTTGGAATCCACAGCTATGTTTCTTGATTTGTAGCACGGAGATATAGCCACGAACAATACCAGAATGTGACTGAGGCAAGTTAGTGAGGTTTTTTTTTTTTTTTCGGTCACCAACAAACACAGATTCTGGCACCTTAACTAAACCTAGCACACAAAGATTCAGTGAAACCCCTCATGGTTTATATTAATAGTATGACCCAGTTATGTCATGTACAGTAAGGGCTTGGAGTTGGAGGTTTGTTGGGGAGAAGAGCAGTGCATTGTGGGGACACAAAACCAGCTGAAAGCTTCAAATAAATAAAATTAAACAAACACACTCTTCCTGTTCTAGGCAAATGTTATGCAGCAAGGCAGGCAAACATAGCCAGTCACACAGTCAGGCAGATAGTCAGCCAGTCAAAAGAAAGACTGACTAAGTTAATATACCTTTGAATATCAGATGGCTTCTGGATTATTACAATTTTACTGCCAGGGGGGTCAATTGGGAATCATTCCAAATCCTGTCTCTTATTTTCTACCTGTCCCCTCCCTGTCATAAATATGCAAAGCGCACAAGGGCACTCTCAAGGCAAAAACCATAAAATGAAGCCTTTTCTATTTCCTTGTCCTCTTCTACCTCATCCTTTTCAGTCCTCCCTTGTCTCTTTCTTTCCTGTGCCCCAGCTCCTGCATATTCTTAGGGACCCTGGCATCAGCCATCCTGGTCTTTGTATTTGGCTGGCTTATATTAAACGGGGTCACTTTGAGGCCACCAGAATTTTTGGCCCAGGTCCGATTTGCAACACCCAAGATCTTTGTGTGACTGCCAGGACCCCCCTAAACATTTAGGGAAGGCAGTCTTACTGCTGGGGTGATGAATGTAAGGACCTTTCTCCATATTGCTCCTTAAAACTGTTTTAATGTAGCAGGAAGGTGAAGAGTATTTCCTGGTATTTGTGATTATTCTTGTTCTTCTGAGATTATTCCTTAACCATTACATGGTGCATTTTTACCCATTTGCAAGAAAACAAAAAACAAACAACAACAACGACAACAAAACAGAAACAGACGAGCATGTGCTAAAGAGATAAGAAATAGCATCAGATGAAAACATCGTATCTGTGCGGTGGTGAGGCAACTGTAATGTTCCACAAATTTATACATGGAACAGACATAAATGTCATGCATCAGTTTTTTCATATGCTTTTCAAATGTTTGAGGTTTGACTGCCACTTTTTCTAATTACATCCTGTCATGACAACCTTTATATTCCAAGCCGTATTTGGATTTTGAATTTTGAACGACAGTTGTATTTATAGCAGCAGAGGTATTTTTCACATATCAAATGGGATTTTTCCCACAGTCAACCCACCTTAGGGAGAAAGTTGAACTTGAAAAAATGTCCTTAGCTTTGCTATTGTCATGTAAACAAACACGAATACTGCGCGTTCTGAAAAAACATGCAGAAGCAAAACAAAGCATCTCGAGGAGGGATGGAAGATCTCAGTGCAAAGGCAGACGTATGAAGGTTTCCCCGGTTTTAATGGGATCATCCTGATCCTGCAACACATGCATATTTACTGTACAGTATAAAGCCTTTTTGAAATAGTGCTTACAAGTGGAATGATCAATAAAGTGCTTTTTAAAACCAGAAGGCAACCTTTGTTGCAGTGTCCTGAGCTGAACTCTTCATATGTTTACAGCTTACTTCTATTCTCTCCTGTTCTGTATTTTTCCTTTAATCCACTGTCTTTTGTTCCCTTCCTTTGCCTGTGCTTTCTTCTCCTTTTTTCAAAATGTTAAATATGCTTCTATAATCACATCCAATCCTTTACCTTTTTCTTATCTCATCCTCACTTTCTCTCTCTCCCTACTGCTCTTCCCCACACTGGTTTGGAGGAAGGGATAAATAGAGAGAGAGTAGACAGGTAAAGTAGGTCTGAGGTTCTTAAGTAAGAAAAACGCAGCAGGAATTCGCCTTTTTGCACATTTCCTCTCCATTTTAAATCACGTCAAAATTGCTGCCTGTGACATCAGCTGATGTTTTGGACAGCACTGAGACACAGATTTTAACTGCATGACTAGGCAAAATTGTCCGAGAGTTGTTTGGGGCCAGAAGCCTTAACATAAAATAAAGTACTTTATAGCTCTGCTGCTGCTAATGGTGACTATTAAGCAGTAGGATAAAAATTAACACAGACAGAGGGGAACGGAAGTAGAAAACCATTAAGATTGGAAAAAAAAGTAGATAACAACAACAAAAAAAAATAATAATAAAGCAAGGTATAGTTTCCCTCATCTATCAAAATCAAATACATCTCCACCAGGAAAACAGTCATCCTGTTATTTAATTAAACAAATACACAAAGCAAAGACACAAACACCTGTAAACCTACAGCTTTTGTATTTCACAGAGTCCAGTTGTTTATCCCCATTCCAACAAAACATCTCGGATGCTATAAGCAAATATGTTTTTTCTTGTCTTTTCATTGTAGCCCCTTTTTAATCCTCACTCCCACTGAGTTCAGACAAAGCCAACTGTCAGCCTGTTGCTAACAATGCAGTGAGTTAGTGTGCCTTAGGCTTTGAAAATGGCCGTATATATTCCACCTACACTCTCCTAAAGGAACCAAATGCCTGTTTATTATTTGATACACTTAAATATCCTGCATGTGACTGTATGTTTATTGTGTATTAGTGCTTGTGTATGCATCTTTACGAGGCCATTTATAGGTGTGCATAGGGGAAGTCTTCGTTTGTGCAAGTGCTTCTATTTCCTGTGCAGCACCAGTAGGTCTATCTGCCTACCTCACTGTATGGCTGCATTCCCAGTTGCTGTCAGTCAAGGTAACCTGATGCACTTGTGTGTGAGTAGTTAAAGACCAGCTAAGCACTCACAAGGGGCTGGCACGAGTCCCCTGGCATGTGCACAGCCAACAAACACAGGGTTTCCTGCTCAAAGGGCTCTTCATAGCTGGGGTGCCTACATTAGATAAGCTTCATTTTTCTATATGATGCAACCATTAAAAGCTTTTGGTTCATATTTTAGCTATACCAAATATACCAGATTCTGGAGCAACTAGCCAGCTGTTAAAAAAATCCAAACAGTTTAAAAGTATGTCAAATATTTATGGTATAACTATCTGTAATGAAACAATAATAACTAATTAGACTGCAAGTAAGTATGCAGGATGCCAAACTTTCTTTAATCACCACTGGACTGCACAGCTTAATCCAAAACCAAACAATCGAGAGGATGACACCCCAAAGCCTCAAAGACTGTAATATTACACTTTTTAAAATTTTTGTTGTAACTATAAATACAACACTATTATGAAGACTGGTGTCCATTTCAAACAATGACTGTTTTAAAATGTGACCTGAGTGTGGATCAAAAAACAAAAAACATATCTGGACTCTCCCAAAACATTCCTCACACTTTTGTGTATAAAGGCCACCATTCTAAAAATGGACCCTCATATTAGATTCACACAGCCACAATGTCTACAGACCCATTCAGGCTCAGGTTTTTCCACTGCTCTGCTTGACTCACCAGCACCCACCACTTCTGCAAGCAGACCAATCTGAAAAAAGTGGACTTGGGTTAAAGGGGACCTTAAAGAGACAGGAGCTAAAATGTACCATTTCAAACAGAAGGTGAGAATAGATACTGCTAAAATGTTTGAAAATGAAATGAAAAAAAAGTTATTGTAATTGTATATGATCCAAACAATAACTATAACGTGTTTTTGTTTTTCCTCACATATACCACCACTCGTTTAACACCATGTTGTAAGTAATAACTAATTTCAGTTCATGAAGAGTTTAAGAAGGAAATTTATTTTTAAACTTAAGCAGTTTTTATGCATCTTTTTTACACATATGACCAACATTTCATCAAATAATTCTTCAGTTTGATATATTACAAGCTCAAAATTAAAATCATATTATTATCATTAATAATATTTTAAAATAATTTCATTTTTTTACAAAGCATTATGATTTTTTAATAATAAATATAATATAATAATAAATAATACATCACCATGAAACATAAATGAAAACATTTGTTTTTTATTTGTGACATCAGTTGTGTATGTTTATGTTCACAATTTAAGCTACTAAGTGCGAGGCTTGTTGCAGCGTTTGCCTCTGCTTCTGAACTCTAGAGAACCTGCGGCAATCTATGGTTTCTCAATTCCCTGTTCGTTTTTGTGTGAGATTCCTGTGTGTGCACACGGCTCTGCAGATTATTGCCCTTTTATGGGCACCAGAGGGGCATTTACCAATGCTAATTAGGAACAACTAGAACACGCTTTCTACCTAGGAGGCACCCACATTAACCAATATAAGAACAAAGGTGCGAGCAAAATCAGCAGTTTAAGAACATGTCTTGAAACCAATGTAATGTAATCCATGAGCCCAATTTTCTTAGGACCTTTCTAAAGAGCAAATAAAACAAACATATAACAACAACAAACAAACTTGCACATGACAGTAAAGGAGATACACATTCCCTAAATCCTAACAGGGCAAGAAGTAGAAAACTCAGTTTTTCCTTATATTTGTGCCACACATAATGCATTTGTGATGTACATACAAAATAAAGCAAGTATATATAATATATGCACTTACAGTATACTGGTACTTTGACTGTTTCACCCTGGAGCCACCATTGCGTTTTTGGCAGCACTGGCGGTCCCTTCCCACTTTTCCTCTTTACAACATCTAGGACTATTCAATAAAGAAGCTTCTGGGAGCTCAGAGGAGCAGGATGAAAAAAAAGAGGGAGCATTCAACTCTGCCTGAATCACGCCAGGGTCTGTGGGCTTGCCCTGATAAAAGAAAAGAGAAGTAATCTATGGCTTATTTAGAGGCTCCTGCATCATGCTCAAATTCATCTTTCCCAAACAGGAACCTAAATTTTGCATGCCCACGAGGGAACAGCTTCTATGCTTTACAGAAGAGCACAGTACAATGTTAAGCGTGACACAGGGTGTTGAGTCTTTTTGTTGAACTGTAAGGGCTCTATGCTTGTATACAAGCAGTGACGGGTGGTCTTTAGATGTGTGGTAGGGCTTGGTGGAGAGCGTGTCCTCATGCAAAGGTCACATCTTTCCAGTGAGAGGGCTCATTACTCCAAATCAGTCAATAAAGTGTCAGTTTGAGCACAAACTGTTAACTTAACAATGTCAAAAAACTGATTCCTGAGTTTTAATGAACTTCAAGCATAATGTGGTGAGGGAGGGATTACATAGGCTGTGGGAATGAGCCTCAGAGGAAGCCAACCAGCCACTTTTTGAGAAAATCCAGCAAACAGGAGGAAATATTGGGCATAATTTGGGCACAGCAGCTTGTAGAGATGACACAGCAGAGAAAATAGAGAGGATGAAAATAAAGAGGATGAGAAAGAGGAGGAGAAGTGGGCGGAGGAGGGATAAAACACTGCACACCAGCTCTTTACAATTAAAAGAGAAGCAAAAAGGAAAACAGTTCTCTTCCTCACAGTTTACATTAAGTGGCCTGTGCATGTGGAAACCAGTGATGTATAACAGTGGACCCTGCATTTAATTAACCAAGTCCCCTCAGCCTCTGTTTTTAAATCTGGCAGCCAGCATAATCATTTCATATACGCCTTGATATCATCTGCTTAATGCGCTATTTTACCATACAGTTAAACCTCTGCTATAAATCTGGCCGTGCTCTCCATTAATAGATGCAGGGCCTTGCTGAATAATGTGTGCATTAGATTAGCAGCACTACAGAAGTGCACCACCATGGAGAAAGGAATACTTCACGTTAATCTCTCTTGGTATTTCCCAAAGGATGAGAACTTAGTGGCCTTTCCCATGGCTATAGGTGGAGGGTGGAAACGGGACAAAGAATAAGATTAAAAGAGGAAGGGGAACGCGTGAGTGTATTCAAAGTTGCATCCACTTGTAAGCTTCTGGTAATTCATTTCAGCCACACAATGCATCCACATGCTCAGGAGGAAATGCTCAGGAAACCTTAACAAAACAGTTTTTCACACACACTCCAGCCAGACATGCCAAGCGCAATGCCATAAGTTAAAATGCAGCTTTTCAAAGGCGTCAACACATTTACCTCTTTTTAAGATTGGCTGTCGAGAACCCTACATTTCTGACAAGACGTTCAGTATTAACAGACTCCGGTTTCCTGATTTCCAGTGGGTGGCGAGTGATTTGAGGTGACCTCATAACAGAGACTGACAATACAAGAAAAGAACGAGTTTATGAAATCGAGAAATTCTATTTTCACTCTCCTGGCTATTCATCTCCCTAAAAGAGAAGGAAGAGCATTCATTATTTGGTGCCTTCTCTCCACTATCTTATGAATTTGCATACTCTGTGTATATGTGTGAGAGTGTGCATGGAGGTACTTGTGTACCTTTGTGGTTTAACTGTACTTACAAGGAAAAAAGTAAAAACTGTAGCTGTTAACTATAAGTTAATGGTGGAGTTAGGTTCAGATTAACAAAAGAAAGGCCCCAGGATACCTGTAATTTTATTTAAAACAATGTCTACAGCTGATGAGTTTATATGTTGTATCTAAGTTCAGTGAGTATGTGTGTGAATATGAGAAGACTGCAATAGAAAGAATTTAAGAAGCAAATGCGTATCAACAAATACGTATATGATTGCATACATTTTTGTGTATGTACCGTGTAGAAACACACGTGCGCCATACTCCCCAACGAACCCTCGCTCTACATAACAAGTAAGCCATTAATGCGTAGTGATCCCATGTTCAAGGTGAGGGTGAGTGGATGTTCAGGCCTCTGACCAGAAAGTGAGTGCGTAAAGTGAGTGTTAACCCAGAGGCCCTCAGGGCACTGCATGTCGAGAGAGAGAAATAAAACACGGAAAACACAATTAGTGTTATTATTATTGTTGTTTTTGTCATGAGTAACTCGTATTGATGATGATTCAAATGCTATAGTTGTAGCAATAATTATTTTTTTAATTCTTTGCTTTAACAAATGCATAAGCTATTGAGCTATTGCTCATGTAGGATTATATGCATAAATGAATGATAATTCCTATGTTCTTACAGTAAAATGTTGCCAGTAGATATCTTCTCTTGTTCATTATGAAACACATTATAAACATTTGGCCAATAATAAGAAGACATTTGGAGACACATACATTTTAAGCTTTTATAAAGTTACAATAAAACAACTATAAAAGTAACATTAGGAGCCATTAAAGGAAATAGATGAATGAAAGGGGCTCTTCAGCAACTTAGAGCTGCATTTCCTCAAAGCTGGGAGGCTGGTAAAAGTCACATAAAGATATACACAATTGATACAGCTGAAGCTGAGAAATGCTGACTTTCAGTCAGGAGTATAGGTCATGCTCCAAAAAAGCTGTTTACCATAATGCAACTCAAATGGCGTGCTCATAGACTTCCCGTAGTTTATAATACAGGTTTTATGACTCCAGTCCCGAGACAAGATGAGCCTGGTGACATCATCGGTTATTTTCTGTCTTTAGAAAGCTCCTTCCCACAGAAACATGACCAAGCTCAGTTTTACAGGTTAAAAGAGGACACAACAGGACTGTAGCTGAAAGACAAAGCAGGACAAATGTTTTTTAGCACAGTTAATACTAACTACTGTACTGCTGTAGTAGTATTTAAAAAAGGTTTGACATGGTTATGCTATTTGTCATGATACTGTCTGACCTAAACAAGTGTAGCTTTAAAATTTGATGCACAGTATATGCCAGCCGCCTGCCTGATATTAAATGTGACATTTTATTCATTTGCATTGCATTATAACATAATGATTACGTTTGCTACAAATGCGCAATTGCAGTTCAGTGGTAGAGCAATGTAATTTTTAGGAGACAGGGTTAATGATAAACAGTTGAGTTGAGCAGTTAATAAAAATGCTTAATCTGCAATTATGTTCCAATTAAAATGTATTATTAGAACTGCTGAGAGAACCGGTTCATAATTATTACATACCCTGATGCAAAACTGTTGAAACATTCAGTATTTACTTTTATCTGATGTATCAAAGCAGTAATATGATGCCCCTGTCGCTTTCTGCACATAAAATAGAAACAGCTGATGGCTGGTGATGACACAGTGTGTCAACAGGAAATGGAAAACGAGCTACCCCACCTCTTCTCCGCCTTATGTCTCTCACTTGCGCTCAGAATCTTGTGTCACTCCAAAAGCAGGGGGATTGGGGGGAGGTGGTTGAAAGTGCAGGGGGTGAATGTTTGCAAACACACACACACACACACACACACACACACACACAGAAGCAATCGTAGCTTGCTTGTACGTGTCCCTCCTCTTCAGAAACCTCTGAATGCAGAGGTGTATTTCAACATCACCCAAGGATTTGTTAATTAGCTTGCAAACATCTGTCCTATCAATGCTCAGTGGAATTAGAATACAACAACAAAAAAAAAAAAGTCTCATCACCACCTTTCTGCAAAGACGGCTATTACAACATGTCGACGCCACAACCCACCTGACACCCCTCAAATCTACCAATGTGGGTCATGAGTAAAAACAGCCTCATTTTTTTATTTGACTCTTCTTTAATTGATGTTAGCATGTTGCTGAATAATACATGCCCTTCTTCAGAAGAGTACTGTACAGTCATAAATTCTGTACGTAGGTGGGAGTATCTATTTAAAGGAAGTATCTACTGTACTTTGATGTAAAACTCCCACATCCCACTTTTAATGTCCTCTACGGCCCAAAGGGAATTGGTGAAATGATGACTTCTGCTCTTAGGAAATGATTATAGCTGTGATTAAGTTGTACAAGACAGACCCTACAGAAGATGAAGAGAAGGATGAAATCGTAGTTCTCGCTATTCATGTCTCTGCTGGAAGCTTTGGGTACACTGAACTAGATGTGGCCTCCCCAGACTTTGATAAATGAAGTAATTACATGTATGTGAGTAAGTAGGATTGATTCATCGACCAAAGCTGGCTACCAAGAATGTCTGATTTAATTGGGGAGCTGGTGACACATGCACCTTTCTGTGATAACAAAAAATTTTTGTTCAAATGAAATAACCCCCAATATCATACACAGAATGTAGCATGAGCGTAAGCCAATGATGTACTATTGAAAACTCTACAACAATTATTCTTAATGTAAGAGTTACAAGAACTGTGTTGTTGGCTGATTAGTGTGTAAGACATGAAACTAAATCTGCACAAATGCCTCATTGATATCTCAGATGTTAATGAAATGTGCGTGTCAGAAATTGAAGCACTCATGAGAGAGTCTTTAAAGGATCAAGTCAACCAAATAATGAGATAAAACAATCTAAGACTTGTTTAGAGTGAATGCATATTGATTTTGTTTTTTTAATCAACATTATAAATAACATGAATAAATATGTGAAGGTTTTAAGCCATCCAGGTGAAGTTATGCGGAATTCTATTACAAAGAACGTTTAATTAACAGATTTTATCTGCAAAGTTATTACTTTGGAACATATCTAGAAAATGTTCTTAACTAGTCAATTGTATTGGCTGTCTCTTCACATTTGTATATTAATTTGTTGTTATATTAAGTCAACTAAGTGGTTTGGGTTGACTGATTCTTTACTTAAAGGAGTCATAGTACACTTTTTTTGTAACTTCACTGTTGGGATGATGTTTTTCTATATTAAACAATGCAAAAGTTCTAAAACGTTAGCAGAACTTTGTTCCAGACGCTTCTACTTACAAATGCCATCAACCCTTAAACAGCCCTACAGTTTAGCTGGTAAGTTTTTTCACTGCAGGCTTCCACAAGCTGGCAAACCAACATAGAGTGGGCTCCGGGTGAAGTCGACCTTAAAAAGACAGACTGTAAAACTAACTATACATAGGTAACCCCCAGTTTTACAGTAACTCCTGTGCACTGTACGCCGACGTTCTCTATAGCATGTCCTTCAAAGTGTGTCTGGCAATACAATTTGGTAGTATTTACTTTTAAGGAGGTTGCATTGTGGTGTCTAGCCACACAGTTTGATTTGACTTAATTTGCCAAGTGTTTAGTGATATCTACTTCTAGATTTTCTGCCCCCATCCTAACACAATGTCTACAATCCCCATCTGTCTACAGTTTTCTTAAGCACTATTATATTACAGTAGTTCCATCCAGAGTAAATAAAAGGAGAAACGATGGCTAGGTAATGCTATGAGGTACAGAAATATAAAAAAATATATATAAAAATATATATTTGTGTGTACTGACCTTTTAAACATCATGCTTCTACTTAGATCAAGTGATATTAAACAAGATACATTTACAAATGGTTGTGTGCCAGTGAGTAACAGCATGTTTTCACTCTCGTATTCACACAGAGTCTATTTTCCCAGAGATGGCACTAAAATTACGTAGATTTTATCTTTTTTGAGAAAGTAATGATGGATAATATTCTGGTTTTGTGCCCGAGGCAGATAGTATCTTTTTCAAAGTTCTACATGCTCAATTTCAGATCAAATTATTAGAGTGAAAATATGACATTTTCTCAAATTGCACCAAACTCCAATCAGCCACTTATGCAATTTAAATATATTCCATTATGATGGTGCAAAGAAACAGAAATGGTTGGAAAAGGCATGAAATCAAAAGAAAGCATGTTCAGCTTTATTTCTGAAAACTGTCCTCCCAACATTCTGTAAATGCACATGAAATACGGCTTTACCAGTAATAATGTGAGGGTTATATGCCACAAAAGGCAATATGCAACTGTATAAATCATAACAGAGCACATTTGCATGAATTTCATTGATTGTGTCACATGCACATCACATATATTGTTGCCTATAGGGCCCTTGCTGAGAAGTCATAATGAGATCTTCAACCCTGGAGAGGCAGACATAACTCATATGTTCTGCCGTCACTCTGACAATAGAAGGGTTTATCGATGCCAAAGGCTTGGGGAGGAGAGAGTGTGAGCGGAGGCGCTTGGGAGATTGGGAAGAGAGGAAATGCTGTATACAAAGAGAGACAGAGATAGCAAGAGAACATGAAAGAAATAAAAAAAAATCTCTTCCAGCTTTCCCCACATACATAACTGAGGCATGTAGAGGAGTATCAGCTTGAATTACACAGCTGAAGCCTGCAGTGCACGTTCAGGCAACACGCCCTACTGCGTCCCTTGCAGCAGTGCTAACCTTCACTCCTACCCTTCTGGTAGTTCTGCCTTTATCCCTTGCTGTTCTCTCACTTAGACTGTGTCAGAAGGGTAAATAGAAAAAGACTAAACAGGGATCAGAACCCCAGAGGTGATTACTGACAAATAAACTTGCACCGATCAACACAGAAATTCAACAACAGTCAAGGCAAGGCTATATTTTAAAAAAAAGAACTGTCACTGCTGAGAGTTTCAGTGTTATGTTGCCTTGGACCTCTAGTTTTTCAGGTTTTAAGGGGATGATATGCTAAAAACAACATATAACAACATATTATGTTGAGTGAAGGTGAAGCAGTTAATGCTTCACTATCCCTACATTTAGCTGGTTAGCACTTTCCAATACATACAGTGATCATATCGTTTGATTCTTCTTGTGAGAGGAGTCAACACCATCTTAGTTTAGTATGTAAACATACTAACACATTTGCTAACACTACACACAGAATAAGCTGAGGCTGATGTGGGAATGACCTTATTTTGGTTTAATCATAAATCAAATTATAGATCAAATTAAAATTGTGACACAATGAGGGTGAAGGGAAAATGTAGTATTTATGAACAGAAGGACAAAACAGCTGAACAAGCTAAGTGCAGTTGCTAAATGCTGAATAGAAAGGCTAGTTAATGGCTAGTTAGCTATAAGTAAACAGTTGAAATATGCCACATTATGTCATATTTTCTAACAGTGAAAATGGAAAGGCAAAGCATCAAATAGATTAAATGTGAAATTTTACATTTGAATTGATGGGATAGTCATACATGCATCCAATAGAAGTATTCACCAGCACTTTAGTATTTTTTTATGCTTTTAGTAATACATTTTGATGCATCCAATTAGTGACATTTGTATTACATGAGACTCCATACAGTATGTGCCTCTAGAAAAACTGATGTACTGTGTTGTCCGTAGGCGCAGTGGTTGTTTTTCTATTAAAATGGGAAACTGTCCTCATCCTCTGGGCTATGCAGGGTCTCAAATCAAATCTTTATAGCATATGCCTTTTGCGCTCTACAACAGCAGCCACAAATCAGTTCATCATTTCTGCATCCTAAAATGGTTGTTGGAGCAGCACCAAGCAACAGTGCAAGATAAACGAGGGCAAGCGCATTGTAATTTCCATATCAATCATGAATAGTGTCAGCAGCTTAACTTGGGAAGACGGAGAAAGAGAGTGAAAAGAAGGAAGAAGACAGACAGAGAAAATAAAAAAATAGATACTTTTGTTATTATGAGCATACACTAGCTATTATTTAATGAAGCACATTTCAGACGGAGGGCCAGGTAATGCACCTTGTGGCGCACGGCCAAGAGGAGACTGACTCGCCAGGTGGCCAACTCTGCCCGTCTGTCTCAAAGACATCTTGAAATGGTTTCAGAATCTCAGTCGTCTCGGAAATCTGGGTGCAGACAGAGTGCAGTTGTCATTTATTCCATAAATGTCCAAAAGATGTAGCTTTCAGAAACATTACCATTGAGTCGCAGCTGTCAGCATATATGTCATTTGGTCTTGATGTTGAGGTGGTGTGGTTGACAGGATGGCTGCAAGGGAGGGGGTGGGAACTTGAAAAGAGCGAGGAAGGGATCAAGAATGGGAATGAGGGGAAGCCCTTAAGGCCTCATAACAAGTTTGTAGGAGTTGGGCTGCTGAAACTTTGCACCGGCGTTATCTTGTTAAGTGCGGAAGTCATTGAAGGACACCAGACAATTGATTGAATGGAGTTGACTTCAGCACAATTTCCTCCTTGTGGTGACATGTATCAACCAGGCCATGGGTCCCTATATTCTGCAGCTTAACTACCTCTCAGACCTCCCACACTGACAAATGGCTTCTGTCTCTTCTAATGTAATATTTGTTTCTACTTCTGAGAGCCTCTCAGCTACTCCAAGGCGAGTCTGTCTGACTGCTTCATTGTGTTAGCTGACTTTATTCCCCAACCGGCTGTCAATTGGTGGACCATCTGAGTGTTCTCGTCTGTCTGTCTTTTGTCTCATTGCCTGTGCAGTCCTTTTTTCTTTTCCAAGATCTTTCCACTGCTCTACTACTGTCTTACAGTCACCATTTCTCTGCCTCCTTTATGCTCTCTGTCTGTTTCTCATTCGACTCTCTTATTCTCATTGCCTCTTTACCGTCCCACTCTCTCTTTCCCGCTCTCCACCTCCCTCCTTCCCTTTCTCTCTCTCCACTTTACCACCATGTCTTTGCTCCAGATGCTAACTGTCTCAGCTCTGTGGGCCATGTCTCTGTGATGGCCCCCTCCAGGAATTCAAAGCACCATTCTGGCATTTTCTTCCAAGCAATTGCTTTTTGCAGTAATAAAGGGGGAGTAGCTTTAGCATCTCTCACAGAATGGACTTACTGGCCCTAGGCAAAACAAGCACAAGTGCACATCCATGAATCCTCTTGAGGCAGGAGCACACTGCAGGACTGTGTCCGGATTCTGACCCAATTAAGCTGTCTCAAACAATTTACAGGATTGCCTTCAAAAATGTAACATTAATATTTTTCTGTTAAAGGTTCTGAATCTTAATTCTGACTTTATGCTTATATTTTAATAAGAAAATTGTAAAGATTGTAAAGCCTGACAAACAGCTGGCAGTATATTTGAATTCTGTAATGGCAGCCAATTCATTTCTTAGACTGTGACCTGTTGAGCCACATCAGCTATACACCACTTATCATGATACTTAGGATGATGATATGTAAATATTATACATGCAGTTTTAATGCTAATTAAAGTCACAGCGACACCAGATTAATTCATGATGGGACACAGAGCATTTAAGGTGCAATTAGCCATGGAGGAAGCTATGATGATACTTTGCCTAACTGCAAACACCGAACACATCACAATTGTTTTCACATTAAGTAAATGTCACAGCATATTAGCATGTTATTATGGCAAGCATGTTTGTAAAACACAGCAGGGTCTGGATACAAAGGTGAAGGTGAAGTAGAGACCACCCATGAACAGAGACAGAAACAGAAACTGGATGAAGTGGTGAGAAAATTCAAATCAGATAGATGCAGCTTTTACGGCATCTGAGTGTAAACAAGTGTACCAACTGTTAGCTGTTAACTGTTCTGAAGCCATGGAGCAGCTGCGGGGGAACAGACTGTGTGCTGTTTCACTACAGATGAAGTTGTGATAACAAAATTGCAAAACACAGGCGGGATGCTGAGTTGTAGGATTTACTGTAGCTACAGCAAAAAGTCCACTATTCTTGAAAAACTACTATTGTCTCTTTGGCAGGAAAGGTTTGCGTTCGGATGGCTGGTTATATACAAATACTGTATGCGTACGCATTCTTCGCCGTAATGAATGACATTACAGCTTTCTTTTATTACGCAGTTATTTCTTGTGTGTTTACTTGCAATCAATAATTTTAAATAGAAGCAGACACACACCAGTAAGACTGAAAGGAGAAACACTGAGGCTGCAATAGATTACATTTACACCTGAATTTATAAGTGTTATGTATATTAGGCTTGTCAGCTGAAAGGCCAACATTCATTGATTCAGTGTGAGGCCACAGAGAAATGTAATTTCCAAATATGTCTGTTTGACTTCTATATTTTGGTGTAAGTTATATTTAACATTTTGCTGCCTTTTTCCAACTATTTGCATGTTGTATTAATCCTTTGCAAATATCCCCAAGTCTAGATGGGCCAGGTCAGTGCAGATCTGGCTCAGTCTGTGCTGCCGGTTGGCAGGGAAAATTGTTAAGTGTGTCCTGCATAAATATCCAAGTCTTTAGTCTCTAGTCAGTTCCTCTCATAAAGATTTTTCTCATGTTTGATATTAACGATTGACAACAGCGACCAATGATGTCACAACTAGGAGGAACCTACAATAACTGCAGCATTAAGTTATTGTACATCCAGTTTCTTATGTCTCTCTATCCAGGATCTCCCCAGAAACCAGCACTAAGTGCAGTTGAATAGCAATGCAACTATCTTCAGCATGGGTAGTGACGTCAGGCAAATCACAAACCAAAGCCAAAAACAAAGTTCATGGAAAATACTAGGGATGATTAATTTCTTCACTGTGCAGTTATTTGGTGAGAAACCAAGTACAGTACAGAGGGTGTGTACCAACCTTGTGGTATTACAATTCACAGATTGATGAGAAAAGTTGCTAAACAGAAGTGAAAGTAAAACAAATGCTAATGAAACTAGATAAAATGCTGCTAATATGTAACAACAGCAACAGAAGTTCAAACACTCTTAAAGGACACACTGCTTGTTGACTTCAACACTATGTCACTGTAAAAAAAAAAAGTCTGTAGACATTAACACATTTTTAGAAGATGTGAGAGCCAAGAGATTCAACCATGACCACAATCACCAAGGGTCCCTGTGCTTCTAAAACATCCTGTTCACACAGTATTAGACAACACAATGCAGCAGCAAGCAGACACACGAGCTCAGGCATGGAAAAACACACCGCCTGTGGCCGCACTGGCATCTCCCATTTAATGTCAGTGGGTCTCTGCGCAGACGGAAAAGATCCCATTGCTGCTCAATATTTCAACAGCAACAGCAAACGCTCCCCCACCCTCTCAAATGACACTCATCATAGTCTTTAAATTTTGCAAAGCCACCTCCTAAAAAGCTGTTTAAAAATGTGTGTTGTCTTTGGCCCCATTTCCGGAATTTCATAATGTGGCTCTTGGCTTTCTCAGTGGAAAACTCAACAAGTTGACTTCCTTTATGAATGTACATCCCCAGGCCATCGGCAGCCCTTTCTGCTGCTGCCTGACGATGGCTCCTCTTGCCGTCTCCCTCCCTGCAGAGAAAGAGGCTCCAGGCTATGCTGAAAATAGGATAAGATATTCAAATATGTGCATGTGTTCACCTACAAGTTCTTGAATGTTTCGAGGTCAGTTTAGTCTCATTTTCTCGTCTGGTGAATCAGCCTTGTGAGGTTCTCAGACATCCCAGACTGTGTTTGTGCATGTCAGTGAGCACTTGTACACACACAAGCCTCCCCATATCAATACCTATGTGTGTATCCTTCTGAAGTAAGATGCTTTGGTTGTTTGCCTAGCGAAACAGGAGAGAGCTGTTTGCTTCAAATTTAAAACCGATGTTTTGTTTATTGCTTTAGTAATTCTTTTAACTGTGACCATAATCTTTTCCTAAACCTAACCAAGTAGTGCTTAAACCATAGGTTGTGGATCTACTATGCTCTATGTTATTCTAATACCTATGACAACCACAGTCCAGAACACCATAGTAGGCTTCTGAGTGGACTAGCAGCATGACAGCAGCGGAATGTGTGTCCGACCTTTCTAATATACATTTATTGAACAACTGTATCCTTGCAGGATGATGTTCATGTATGTGCAAGTAGGTCACGGGTATTTGCGTCTTTGTGTATGACCCTAAGTGCCTGCTTAGATGTAGTTGCACTCTTGTATTTGCATCACTGTAACCATCTCAAATGTACTGTGTACCGTACGTTTGCCCTTGGGTGTTTACATCTGTGTGGACGTGAATGTGCCCACAAGATTACAATGAAGACTGCACTGAATCAGCAGTTGCCACATTTATGACATTGAAGGATGCTTACAAGGAATGAGCTGTACATGATTTCTCTTTTTCTCTATCACTCCCTACACCTCCTTCTCCTCCTTTTCCCCCTTTTCCACTTTCTCTTTGCTACTCTGTCTCTCCCTTTCCCTCTTTGCAGTTCAGACCAGACCACAGTCGTGTTACATTCCTTAGCAGTCTAAAGCTAAGATTAGCATACTGATTAGCTAGCTTTGAGGGCTCTGTCTTTGCCTTCCTCTGAGCTCACATGCACAGCTATAGCCTCATGAATACATATTAGCACAGTCAGCAAACAAATGCATATCAGTGTGTTTCCAGAGGAGGGAGCTAGAGCACAGAATGCAATGATTGTATTGTTTTTTTCCTCTTTTTTCTTCTGTAATCAGAGAGCGCTGAAGCATTCTGGTGTGATTAGAGTTTCCAACACCACTTACAGTAAGATTATTTAGATTGCTGAGCTGGTGTCATTTATTCTGGAAGTGTCTGTGTTTCTCTCTCTGCCCTATACTTGCCTCCTTCTTTTTTTTTACTCTTTGCACTTTCTTTTCCTCTTATTTGCCTCCTGCTCCCTGCCCACCATGCCATCCTCTGCACTCCCAGGAGGGCTTCTATTTCCTTTACTCATCCTCCTTTCTCTATCCTTTTCCCCAAATTCCCTTTTCATCAGTCCCTTTCTCCTTTGCTGTCTCCTTCCTTCCCCCTTTTTCGTACTTCACCTCTTCCTTTACTTATCAAGGCATCAGGGAGGATATCAAGACGCCTGCTGCCTTCAGTGCCTCTTCTTCGATCCCTTCCTCTTCAATCTCTCCCTCTCAGAAGGGCTTGAGTGAGGATGGCACATCGTGTGAAGCTGAATGTTGATTCTAGGTGACAGGCACCATATGAGTCATAGCCATAATCACAGAGCTTCCCTCAATTGCTATCCCCCCTCTCCTCCTTCGTCCGCCTCCTCCTGCTTTTAGCTGCACAACACAGCAGCTCTACAGAAAAAAAAAATCCCTTGTACAAACAAAACTGTACCAAGTTAAGTTCATAATACTTCATTTTCAATATTATAATATTCTTCCACTATATATGGATAAATTGTATTTGCATGTGAATATATAGCTTAACATGTATGGATTTCTTCCATATGAAATTGTCATTGTAGAAATGATAAAAAAACAGGCACTGATGACCAAGAAAGAACATTTATGAAAATGTTGAAATTGCCATAAACAGTTTAGATCAGAATACTAAGTCAATGTATCAATATGATGGGAAGACATAAAATATATGGTAAAATCATATAGCTGATCAAATAATCAGCAACTATTTTTGCATTTTTATACAAAAGGTATTTGAAAACTTGACTATTGGTTTCACAAATCAAAACATTTAAGGAAGCTACCTTGAGCTCAAGAGCATTTTACACTGGTATTCATGTTTTTTTGGTGTTTTTGACACTGAGAAAATAATGGCTACTTGCAGCACTGAAATCTAGACCTAATAAGATCTTACTATGTCAGTGACTTACTTTCTATATCTATGGCAATTTCCAATATGGGTAATCCATAAAAAAATCATCAGTCATCATATATATCAGTTATAATGTTGTAAAGATACTCAAAAGAATGTGGATATTTCTAGGATATTTATTGGGTTGGTGAAAAGTGGTGTTGTAAAAGAAAGAATCTGAGTAAGGCAAGAAGAAAAATGAAACAGCAGAGAGGGCAAGATGATCAGAGGGAAGGAAAAAAAAACTGCTGAGAAAGCGAAGACCTCAGTCAGAATAACATACAGTAGCAGCGGTCAAGCTGAGCTCAGACCTTCAACAGAAAGAGAACCCCAAAATGAAAGGATATGAAAAACTTAAAGAAAGAAAATATGAGACAAAAATAAGCATATGATGGAGATGAAATAGACATAAACATAAAAGAAACTGGCATTTCTGTGAAATATAGAGCATGGGGAGAGACTGGAATGGGCAGCTGAACAGGACATTGAAGGGCATCAGAACAAAATCAAAAGAGGACAGAGCAAGATAAATATGAAAAATAAATATAAACATAGGACAAGTAACATAGAGAAGGAAGGTCAAACTAAATGAGAGGAAAACTAAAAAAGAAGCTGACAGCAGTGGGGATCATTTGAGCAGCAAGTTAAGATGATTACAGATTTGTCACCCAGAAAGACCACCAGCTAAGACAAAAGAGAGAGCTATGGAATGGAAGAGATTGAAGTCAGGAGGCCCTGGGGCTACGTGAAAAAAAGAGTTACATTTTAGAATTAAAATACAAGACAAAAATTAGGAGTAATTTCAGCCGCAATGTTGGAAAAAAAGCATTTGAAGTTGTTCAGAGCAGGACACGGTACAGGGGGCAAAATTCAAAATGCAAGAAATCAAAGAATCACTATTGCTCAAAGGTGGAGGTGTGGGTGGCTAAAAGACTGCTGACTGAAAACTAACATCCAGGCACTATTGATTGGACACATGCAGAAGATATCAATCGACATGACCAAAGACACCATAAAAGAAGAATAAGACCCCGCACTCTCTATTGATTAACCTGGTTGATTACAAAGCAAACTCAATCTTGTGTCCACTGCAGAAGGAGAAAAAAAAAAGGGATGAGCACGAGGCCAGTTCGGACATATGAGGAAAAAACTCTGTAATCATGCAATGAATCTGTCCATTTGTGCACAACACTAGCATATCTAATGTCCTCAAATACAAGATGATTATATTAATCATTAGCTCGGTGGTGAATGGAATAGCTCTGTTTTTTTTATAATGGGCTTATCATGGCTATTGCACACAGCCTCCGTTTTTCACACTTAGCAGACTGGAGCACTGTGTGCCAGCTGGATTCCTCCTCTTAAGTGACTCAGATGCAGTTTGAGACTGAGAAGGGAAGCGAGGGAGAGAAGGTGTGAGGGTGCCAGGGAACAAGAAATCAAAAGAAAGACACACTCGGCCATGGATGTGTGTGTGCGTGCATACATTTGCCTAATAAGGGTATCCTCAGGCGATAACTGAATTCATCTAGAAGTACTGTTTGTCCAACTAAACGGGGGTTGTTCATAAATAAAAAGTCTCTTTTTTACTGTATGTTTTATGTGAATATCACATGATCTCCTGCAACCAGTGCATAGACAATATGACACATGCACGACTGTGTGCCCCCAGTAAGTCTGACAGTAACACCTCAGGATAGAAATATGTGTTTGTTTGTGACAAAGAGTCACAAGAGACTTAATTAGGCCTCTGGCACACTTAAGTTTACCCTCCTGTCGAAAGTGTTTTTGACCAGACAATAAGACACTCTCTCCTCTTGTCTAATCCCTCTCTCCTCATAACTATGCGCTCCCGTCTCTCTGTGTATTTGCATGAGTGAGAGCAGGAAGGAAAGGATTATGGAGTGCGTGGGTTTTACTGTGTGTGCGTGTGTTTTCCAATATCCGTTTAAGGAAAAGAAGAAAATGAGAGGTCGACAACAAGTGGGATCAATACGCTAAGAGCGATTGCCAATAGCGGTGGCATTATTTTGTTGTCAAAGCGTCCCTACGTGACACCGTCACCCACTGCTTACCAGCGCTTGTGATCAGTGCTTTCAAATGCCGATATGTGTGGTCACAAGACGAGCAGCGGCACTTACCGCAGTAGAGAAGCAGCAGCGCTGTCAGAAGCACGACAGCCCAGAAAGTTGACGACATTCTCGGCCAGCGACTGGCATCTTTGCGTCTTGCCAACCTTGACACTGAAGCCATTGGGCAAACAGAGCACTTCCTCTTTGAAGAGACAAATAAAAATCAAGGCAGTAATCTTACAATCCAGCTCGCTTTCTTACAATGATCTCCGCGTGTAATCCTACAAAAGACATGTCAAGATCGAGCAACTGATAGTCAAGCAGTGATTTGATCCTAGGGTAGTCTGACTGCCGGTGCGCAAAAGAAAAGGTCACATCTTCCTTTGGAATCCTAAATGGGAAATAAGGCAGTTTTTTTTTACAAATGTACAGAAACACAAGTTATTGACGGTCCCTTTAGGTGTCCCAAAGTGTGTTAACCTCAGTTTAGGTCCTGTACTTCAGTAAAAAGAAGCGCGATGCGCTGGTGCCTGGAGACTGCGCTGAGTTAATGCTCAAAGTGTTCAATCATCTATACCGCAGCGTCGTCAAAGCTCTTTTCACCTGTGGTAGGTTTCTCGATTCTCTCCAGCCTCAGCAGCCACGACGGCATAGAATAAAACCGTCTGGAAAAATGGTCGAGGTCCTGTAAAATCCGTCTGGATAGATGAAGAAGGGTTGGTCGCACAAGAAAAAAAAGTCCTTTAAGCTCACGGTTTGGGCAAGAAGTAGATGAAGATCAGAACATGCTTGCAGAAAGAGACGGAGACTGGAGAGAGGTGAGCGAATGTGTAGAGACAGAGGCTGTGGGAGAAAGGAAGGGCGAGAGGAAAAGTGCGCGCCATGCGACTAAAAGTGATTTTGTCCAAAGTGAAGCATTCGGATAATCAATATTACGTCACCAATAAGCCACTTGAGGTCGTGGTTTACAGTGATATCACAACAGCTTGATGTTGTTACACAGAAAATATTTATTTTACATAATCAAATCCGTGTAAGTCACTGGGTGCAATACTTGTGTTGTGTTTTTGATTTTTGAATCAATAAAGGCTGAGTGACATTTCCCCCATTAGCAACATGTTCCTTCAGAAGCAGCCACACTTCTCTCTCTCTCTCTCTTTCTCTCTCTCTCTCTCTCTGACACACACACACACACACACACACACACACACACACACACACACACACAATGTTTTCAGTTTCATTTCAGCAATAAATTGTATTTATAACAGCCAGAGAGGCTATGTTTCTAACATTACTTGCATGATGTACTTATTGGTCATAATATTGCTGTATTTTAATTTAAGATTAAAAATTTTAATCTTTTTAGTTGTAAATTGCAATGAAGATTTTTTACACTGTATTACTGCGAACTGCACATTAATAGAGTATCTAATTAGTACTTTCTCACCTGCAGCTTAACTGCTTGTGCTTCAGTTTTACAGATAGACTCCATCGTAAAGAATACCCTGGACAGCGCCACTGACTAACAGCCCAACGGAGACTGTGCGGCAGCAATTGAGTTTCAGAACCATGGACAGCGCCAGTGTGGACGGCACTGGTACCATGGACAGAGCCAGGTAGTAACACTCGGCCACTGAGGCCAACACAGTTAAGCCACGGTACGACGGACAGCGCCAGTGTGTGAACTTCAGCACCACGGACAGCGCTGCTCGGCGCTCTACACTGACTGCTCCTGTCAATGCTGGAGATGACTGTGCTGGCGGTGTGGCTCTGCGCATTCATCTCAAAACACACTGCCATGCAAACTAAAACCGAACACTTCACATCCTATAATTTGCTGTTTAAGGACATAACCGTGAATTACTCAATATTTGAGACCATAATTTTGTTCTTCCATTTTAATACAGATGGTCTGTCAGCTGGGCTATTATTTCCAACATGTTTCTTTGCAGAGCTATCCCTGCTTGGCATTGCTGCAGTATGCTAGACTGGAGTTCTTGTAAAACCAGACTGTAAACCACACTGGGTATAATAAAATAGTTAACGGCTGTATATGTCCCCATTAGTGCTTGTAAACCTCTAAATCTGTGTAAGATTGCTTTATATAACGTGTTGGATTTATTTTCAAAAATCAACTGTTCCCCTTTTCCCACCCACTTAACCACATTTCTAACCCTCTTCATGCTTTCCTTCCTTTTCCGTGTTGCAGAGATGATCGTTAAAGCAGTTGACTCAGTGTAGACAATCACTTACAACTCGTATTGGAAAAAACTGGCATGTTGCCTCCTGTGTGGTGTTGTTTCAGTGACTGTGGCTCAGACCAGACAGCAAGAGCAAAGCCTGCTTAGCACACACGCAGATACACAAAACCACAAATCTAACACACATCCACGTTATCTCAGACTTGCATTCTTTCAATGCAAATCGAGCTCTCATACACAGTTTCCCTCTCATTCTGTTTCTCTCACACAAAACACCCTTTTCTTTCAACTTAGATGCAATGCATGAGCTGTGGCCTACATATGTTATCCCCGTCTTTCACTTTTACATAACATTTCTAAAACTCCAAACAAGGCACACAAGGCATGAAAGCATTGACTTGGATACTGCTATTTTGGAGGGTGTTACAGCCGCCCATTGAAAGGTTTCATTATTATCCAATTCGCTTTTAACATAAAACAACATTGTGGCACTGGTTCTGTTGACTATATGTGTTCACTGGTGCTTAGCACCAACTGGCCTCTGTTTGAGCTTAAATGGATTTGACAAATACCTGTGCTTTTGCAAAATAGATGAGGATTCCATATGAAAGGTTTGCAAGCTGCTGCCAAGTATGACAGTTTTGAAAAGAATGAAACACACACTTTTGGAAGAAGTATGATCCCCCATCTTAGCAGCAAGCTCAAGACATCTGTAGGGAAGACTGGAAAGAGACTCAGAGGGAAACAGTTAATGATACCTGTTACTAAAGCAACAAACACAGACAACCAAGCAACAAATGCAGCACTGTTGTTTACTTGATGCTTTAGAAGAGATGTACTGTCCAGAGGCAGTATTCAAGCTAGAATTAAGTGCCATCTCCTTTTACATAATCTATAATCACACTAAATTAAATGAACAGATCGTATTGCATAAAGCACAGGAAAAAAAAAGCAAAATGGACACCATTGCAATTATTTATGAAAATCCAAGTACTTACTATCAGAAAATGAATGTTCCTTAACTCACTAACAAAAATAACCCCCTCGGCATTTGAAAATAATAACCCATCTCCTATACTCGTATACCTCACCTCCAGTGATTCAGATTTTTAGACTGTGCATATAGGAAAGGGAACATTTAGTCCTGGACCATGGAGCCTGTCTGTACCCAAGTCTAAAGGCTAAAACATTCTCTGTCTCTAAGTTGCAGAGCAAAAAAATTTAAAGGTGAAATAAAGACTTTTTGTTCTACCTTTTTTTGAGTCATTTCTAAATAGATATTTAAACCTGACTTCAGTGGAAATGCTTGAAAGCAATGACCTTTAATAATTTGCAAATTACCTCTATTTTCATTTTTTTTCATTGTCGTTACTTTGCTTTCATTTCCTGTATGAACACTATGCAGGTTTATTGTCATTCATTTAATTGTTGAGTATCCATAATTGTGTTTTGTAAAGTGCATACTGCACTGGCAATGAACACCAGTGAGACTCACTGAACACTGAGTGATTAATACTGTACTTTCTAGGGTCTCAGCTGTGTGTCCAACAACTGGCCCCTGCCAAGAAACTGCCAAGAAACTGCCCTGCAATTTGTCTTCATGCCTTCATCTTGGTCACAATAGAACTTTGTTATGGGGCTTCATGTACAGTTAATGTACGAAATTTATCCAACCTATGTAATCTGCAAATCATTCTAAATTAGGTAAAAATATTGACTAAACCCTAGGTAAACAGTGGACAAAAGTTTGATGCATTTTAAGCTTCAACTAAAACTTCAAGACTTTTACTTTAAGCTTAAAAGCTTCAGTTTGAGGCTAATGACTATTAAGCTTTCAATTTGTGCACTAGTGCATCACATCTTCTTCAAAAGGAATTGGTATCATCCAGAATCTATGCTGCCAGTCACACAAGTTTTGCACTTTCTGCAGCAGCAAAACTGGTCCGAACACAACAATAACTTCCTCCTTGACTGCTGAGCTTGTGTTCAATTGTTATAGGCCTTTTATATGCAATTCAAGCGAATACTAATGCTTTTGCATGTAAATTGACCTGGAAAAGGCAGACAAATCAAGAGGTAGGTTAAAATGGCTTAATGAATAAAAGAGAATTATTGAAGGCAGGAGCTGGAACCAAGAACAGGAAGTTGTATTGAAGGTTATTGTGTTCCTTAGGTCAGGTAAGGGGGCTCACCAGAGTGGATGGCAGAAGAGCAGGTGAGTACACTTGATGACTTCATAGGTGAGCAAATACAGGAAGATTCCCAGGGTGGCTGCTCAGGTGACTATGTGCAGAAGAGTTCCTAAAATGGTGGCTCAGGTGAGTATGTGCAGGACACTTTCCAGAAATGATCTAGATGGTGGTCCTCACTTGGTCTGTCCAAATACCCAGGAGTCTCCATAGATTACTTTTAAAAGCACAACAATATAATAATAATCCACTGCGTCCAATGCGCATTCCCTGGTCTTCTTACAGAACAACACAAATCCACAATCCAGAACACAGTCCAGATAAATGGTCAGAGACATCCAGAGCCACAAATAAAGAGGTTAGTTGAAATGCCAATATCAGAGGTCCAAGAGTCCCCAGTCAGAAGAGGAGATATAAGAATTCTCAAATAGCCTTGCAGTTTATATAATGTTTGATACCTGGTAGTTATATTAGTAAATAGCTTTCCTAATTACATTGTGGTGACAAATATAAATGCTGCCTGAACTACACGCCACAGTTGTGAATCGCATGAGACAGTGGACTGAAGTTGCATGAAGTGGAGGACTGAGACCATTCAGATTGTTGTTTATGGTAATGTTCAAGCAAAAAAAAAAATCACTTGTGTGAGGACACAGAGAGATTGTAGATATACATTGTCTTTATACATGTGTTTGTATTTGAAACATTTCCTCTCACAGCTCTACTTTCAGTGGCTTCTCTCTGACTCTCTAGAGATTTGTTTGCTTTGTAACTCAACTCATTTTGTGAGTTTCTTTGGTTAAAAGTATCTGCCAAACAACTAAATATAAATGTAAATGTAATTGTTATTTTGTCTGTTAATTTGAAAGTAGTGATTTAATACTTCCCTATTATAAGGTTGGATTTTAATGACTTCTTAAATTATTTCACAATTTCATGGTTCATTTACATATTTTCTCATGCTTATCTATTATGTCTTATTTGTTTATTCAATATTGAACACAACAGCTCAGTTTTGCATATCCTATTGGTAAGGCTCCTGATGCTGCTCTGTAGCAGATTACTGGCAGTAATCATCACAAAAAAGTAAGTCACAGTATTATTGCAACAAATGACACTTTGCATGGTAGGAAGTCTTAAAATAATGAGCATGTTGGGTGGTCTCTGTGTTTACTGTGAGCCTAAGAAGCTGTGTTCTCAAAACTGATAACTTTAATGGTATACACTGCGAATCCTGCCAGTACCAGGTTTCTGAGTTATTTTGAAAAGATCATGCTCAACCCTATTAAAGTTGTGCAGCTGGGTGGCTTAATGGTCGGTCTGTTCAATGTACTAAGGCACCTCTGGATACAAGTGACTACTGAGGTAATATTTAGTTTTAAAGTTGATGAGACTATATTTTGGCATAAAATACCAGTATATTCTATTTATTAGGAGGCAATTTGGAGCCCAGATACAGCTTGTTAGCACTGGAGTTTTTTTTCTTTTTGAAACAATAACGAAGGCCTATAGGCCCAGCATGTACAATGACATATTACCTAGCATGAGCCAAGCAACAGTCATTGTATCAGTAATAGATAACGTGGTGGGGAGCATCTCCCTCTCTCAGTGTGGCATTGAGCTTCTCAGTGTGGGAGCATCTGAGGCCTGACCTTCCTCTGTGCTTCTTCCCTTTGATCCGTTCAAACACAAGCTACTTCCTCTTTACTGGGCCACCAAGGAGGGCTTTGAACTTAGCTTGCCACTCAGTGATTTAAGCGAACAAAGTCTGCTTATTGGTACCACAGCAGGCTCTCTCTTACTGTCATGGATTAAGAAAAAGAGAGGAAACCGAGAAGCCTTTTCAGCTCTCTGAATATCTGCAAAACAGTGGTTCACCGCAGAGAGATCTCAAACTTAATACTGGCTCTAGACAGCTTCATTGAGTCAGTTGGTTAATTGTTGAGTTGAAAATGCATCACAATGGTAACACATATCATTTTAGCCTTCAGCAACAGAAATTTCATGTATTTATAGCTTTAATGAAGATAATTTTAAAAAGTAATTGCCACCTAAACCTAATTGGTGACACCTTTGGTGTCAACAACTTCAATCAAATGTTTGTTATAACTGCCAATGAGTCTTTCACATCTCTTTGGAGGAATTTTGGCCCACTTTTTCTTTCAGAGTGTATTAGTTCAGCCACATTGAAAGGTTTTTGAGCATGTGTTTAAGGTCATGTCACAGCAAAACAATCGGATTAAAGTCCGGACTTTGACTAGGCCGCCCCACAACATTAATTTAGTTTTTTCTGCCATTCAGAGATGGACTTGCTGGTGTGTCTTGGATCATTGTCCTGCTGCATAACCCAAGTGTGCTTAAGCTTAAGGTCATGAACTGATTATTATAAATTATAATTATTATAAATAAATATGAGAAAAAAAATCTGGAAGGTATAAAATAATTTTTCACTGCACTGTAGGTATTTGGTCGTAAAACTAAATGTTTGAGAAAGTTTGAGTGCAACCTGACTATTTAATAATCAACTGTACTGAACATAAATGTCACTAAAGGTGAAAGATTCAGTTACAAAATTTACAGGAATATAATTTGCACTGGATGGTGACTACCTAAATCATACTTAAAATAATGTATTAATAAACAATTTTTCAATTGTTGTTATTATGTATGATACTGTTTGCTTATAGGCTAGTAATATTGCAGTGATGAAATTAATACAGTATGTCTCTCTGACATCTAACTAATCATTATTTTCTGATGTCTTCCATGTTTGTGGGGATGTTAATATGCTACCTACTTACATATGAGAAAAAAAATACATCTTTATTGTCTAATCTGTCTTTGTGTTGACATATGAGATGAGAAACATATAGAATCACTGATGAATGCTCCCATTTCACATCAGGCTCCTGTACTTATACATGTGTGAAAAATAACCTGGTGTCATTTATCACTGTCTCACTGTTTGATGCATTCAGGCAGTTCATGAGGGCAATGACACATTTGAACTTTTCAATATCCTGCTTCTGTGTAAATATGCACAAGTGCTTGTATGGGTGTTACCAGCGTATCCAATTCTAACTTTATGTTGCTGACAGTGATGAATACTCGCATGAGATAAATGTCTTGATCAATCATCGCTGCCCTGGTTTACGTCAAATGAATCGAGCTGACCAGAGAGCAGGAGCTGGTGAACCTCTCACTGTTTGTATTTTCTTTAGAAAATTAACATTTCAGCACAGCCATTTGACTAATTTATACAGAGCTAAGGGATAATGTGCCTTCCAGCAGCAGGGGTGAGTGTTGATCCCAGGTAAACAACATGGTGGGAACAAAGTGACCCACCTGTTCCCCGCACAGATCTTTTTGCTGTCATTTACAAATGGATAACAGGTGCGTTTGCTTGTGCTGCCTCCTGGCTTGGCATTTTGCCTGAAGCTAGAAGGAAATTAAATAGAAAAAGGGAATGCACATCACATTTGTAATAGGAAAAAAAGCATGCGTTTGTTACAAATTCACATACATAATTACAGTGTTGTCACTATCAAGCGAAAGCTATCAATGACAATATGTTTTCTTTGCCTTTGTGGTGTTGCTTTGCTATCAACCAGTGTCTGGGTAGAACAAGTTAATATAATATAGACATTATGTCTGGCTGTGCCTTGCGTTCGTCATTTTCTTGTTTGTTTTGCAAAAATGAAAGACCATAACTAAAATATATTTTCAGCCTTAATAGATGCAGAACAACAGTGAAAGGTGTACTGAAATCCCCACGGGGGAAACCACAAAACACATGGAACAAAAGGTGCACAGCTGAGATGTACAAACTGAGACACCAATGTATAAATGAGCTACACTTTATGTGAAATGTAGTTCTAAAAATAAAGACAAAATTAATGAAGTATTCAAAATGTTTTTCTTGTTAAACTAATGTCTATTAGGCACCCAAAACAGTGAAATCTCAACATTATCTCAATGCAGATATCACATCGGTATCAACATCCCATCTGCATCATTAATAAATCTACGCCTTTGCAAGTGCAAACATGTTAATGGGATAGTTAGGTTTAGAAAATATGCTGAGTTTGCTTTCTAACAGAAATTTAGACAAGAATACTGACGTTGTCTCACTCAGTATCTGTCCATTACCTACAGCCAGGATTATTATTTGCTTAGCACAATGTAAAGCATGAGGAAACCTAATCTGGCTCTGCAAAATCCATCTTCCACTAATCTACCACACTTAATTTTTAACAGCGGTATCAATCTTCATCTAATGCTACAATCACGTAATATCAGCTAACCAGGAAGATGAGAAGAAACACAATTTTGAGACTTGCGAGTGTTTAAAGTTTGACCACAAGGTTAGCCCACTTGCGAATCAGAGTATCTTAAATTCTATTGATCTTGTTGCTGTTGATAATATGAATGTACAAGTATACATCAGATTTGTTCCACATGCCAAAATCTTGGAACATTGAACATAAGACCTTGTTAAGTTTAGCTTGTGTACAGATTCAAGGAGATAACCACTTTAAACATGTTTTTTAAAAGAGAAAACTTTAATTGTGAACTCACATTTGTGCTGTAGTCTGCAAATGTTCGATGAAGATTAAGATACGGCGAAGAAATGTTTTAAACTGTTGTAGTAGTGTAAAAGAAACTGTTGATTACTTGAGTACAAGTATCTCAAATGGGTACGTAGGTATAGTACTGTAAATATTACCCACCTCTAGTAGAAGTTAATTTGTGTGCACTGTTTTGGTCTCCACCATCCCCTGTACCTTGATTCCCCACTTTCTTTAATAGCTGCATGTTTGTTATGTTTGTCTCTTTGTTGTTTGTGTTGTGCAGAGAGGTTTCTGATTAAAAGGAATGTTGCTGAAACTGGAAAAAACTCAAATAATGAGCAACAGTTTAGAGAAAGTTAAATAAAATTTTAATGCAAATAATATTCATAAATGCGCATTTAAGCTTCACATGTTCTGACCTATATAAATTATTTAATTCAGTGAAGTGGACTGTCCAAAAACGTCACAGCTCATGGGTAATTTGTCCTCAACAAGCATCCAATAACTCAGTCTGCATTTGCTCCAGGCTATTTGTCTGTCACCTGCCTCTGACTCCTATCGTGCAGGATCACACATTATCACCACAGTGATAGACCAGCTGCTTAATTTTTGAAATTGCTACTTATTTTACAACATTGAAACAAACAATATTTTATGGAAAATGGAACCATACTGCATTTTTTATTTGAATTTATTTGCATAGCTTGTTTAAAAATGATAATTCAATGGGAAATCATGGCGGATATCGCTATTGCTCTATTCATAACTGATGAAAGAGTTTTTATTATCCTATTGTGTTACCTATGTCACTGTGGTGTGATGGTTTCCCATTCGTCTCAATGCTATGTTTTACTTGGGGGAGAAACTTTTTAATAGGATCCCGACAATCACAATTGTCTGCAGGCAATTCTGCTTCTTGTGAACGAGGTCCCATTAATTGCATTTACAGACTCTGAAATGAAGTATGGCGAATGCTTTAAGTCTACGACTTCCAAACTAATTTGCATGGTAATGAATGTATTTCTCTGGGAATCTGAAATTATCCCATATGAGCTTTTTGGAAGCAATGCTATGAGATACTTGGAAAAAGAAGTCTGGGAATAGAAGGTGAGCATGAAGCAGCTCTCTAATCAAAGCTATTGTGTGTAAATTTCCCATTGGTTTAAATCTGCTAGACTCAGTCCAAAGCCTGTAAAGGGGCCGTTTATAGAAGGGAAACTGTGCCTCTTTACAGAAGCTTAACTGACGGGTATTGTTCTGCTTTAATAAGACTGAGTCTCAGTGAAAACAAATCCCTTTTTGAAAATATGATTGATTTCTAAATAGGTTAAGAAGTTAGATAAACAAATAAAAGGCCAAAGATTTACATATGAAGCAGATGAAGTGCTTTTCTGTTTCATATTTTAATCATGCTTTGGTCTGTTTGGTATGTTTGATGAGGAACAGCCACCATGTTGGACATTAGATCAGAGGCAGGCAGGCAGCAATCTAATCTCTCCTTGACCGTTTCCTTAAGTTGTAGCTTCGCTCGTGCCTTTCACTTCTCTCTCTTTGGCCTCAAGTCCAATCTTAGCTAACTTTTTAACATCCCTCACCACTGTGCTCAGTCATTCCTTCACTCCATTCCATAGTGTGTTGTTTCTGTACTCTAGCTCAAGTCTTTCCTCCACGCCATAGATTCCCTACAGCCTGTTTCCATTCTGTTGCTTCTTGCAGTCCCATCCGGCATGTTAATATCCTCACTTCAGTCTCTGTGCTCTCCCCCTGGCCCCCTGGCCTCTTCTTCACACTCTTTTATATTTTCAAACTCTTGGCCCTCTGTCTTGGCCAGACTGTACACCAGCATCTCTTCCAAACCACCGGCCTCTTTACAACTAGTATACTCCAGTCTCCTTGGCCTGGCCTGGTCTTTCGCACATCCTACTGTCTGCTCCTCTCTTTTTATCTCTTTTTCCTCAACCCTGTGACTGAGGAATAAAGGAGAAGCATGAAGGGCAGGAATCAGTATTCTCAGAAAGAAAAAAAAAAAAAAAACACAAATTGACAGACCTGAATCCTCAGGGCGGCTTTATGGATTCTCGGCACAGAGTTGAGCAAGAGGCTCGTGCAGCCATGCGAGACCAGCCACTAGAAGGCTAAATATAAAATAACCCTGAAAGAGATCCAGGGATATGGGATATGTGTCTGTGCTATCTAGCAATCTCAGTCGGCTAGAATAGCAATATACAGTAAACTCTAGGGATGAAAGCACGCAGGAGGAATTGGTGTTTCGGTGGGTATATCTTGTTTATGTGTACATAGGTGCAAGAAAGCACCTATGAAGGTGTTTCTATTTCCTTGTGATTTCCTATTGGAGTGCGGTAATACCTCACCTTGCAAAGTCCTAATCTGTTCTTATATTCTGCTAAAATTGGTTGACAACCAAACAAATGTAAATTCATGGCAAAACAGCTGGCCTGCTCCCAGCTGACTAAATAAAAATGTGGTTTGATCCGTAAGACGAGCAATGCCACAAAGCCAGTGTGTGTATTTTCTGCAAAATGTGAAGAGGTGGAGGGGAGCACAAGGGAATCGCTCCATAATCTACTCCACCATTCACAGTACCTTTCCCGCTCAGTCCATAATAACCCCAAATGGCTTTCATGGCCAAGACTCAAAGCTAGCCAGTGAGCTCTGGAGACAAAGTCCCATTCCGATGAAAAATGCCCAATTGTAAACAATGCAACAGACACACACACATACACAGACACACACACAACATTTCTACATCTAGGTCAGAAATAATTAGAGAAATCTGAGCTGGTGAGTATCACAGTTGGCATATCAATCTATAGCACAGAGGTGCAGTTTTCTCTCAAATTACCTATGGCTTCTTGTTCCCTCAACCACTGACAGACTGGCGAACAGAGATAATGGGAGATACATGGAATAAAAGTGATGGTGAAAAAGCAAAAAGGTGTATGAAGATTGCAGTTAAAGCAAGGACACCCAAAGTCAGTACTTGTGCAAAGAAATGACAATAGTTTAAGTGAATGGCAAAAAGAATAAGAGAGTAAAGGAGCTCTGCACCCTGACTGTTTATTTTCTGCCTCATAATTACTGCAATGATTAATGACTCCTATAAGGAGTTTTCATAGCATGAGCAATAATCTTAAAGGAGCTGTGATGTTTCTTGGAGCTGCTGTTAAGTTTCGTCATGCCTGGATTATTGGCGTTCATGTTGTGTTCCTCCAGAATTCACAATCTTGTCATAACTTTAAGGACTTTATGACGATGGAAGGGAGGATATGTGCATAACAGTTCGACATTTCAGAGATTCGGAACTTGATTGTTAAATGGGCTGATTATAGTTTGGGAACAATCTGATGTTACAGTTTTTCTCTGCAATGCAAGTACACTGTTTGCTTCCTGCAAAACAGGAGAAACATAGTGAGTCATGAAGTTGTACTCTATGTTCGCGTAAAGTTGTGAATTCAAATTTTTCCGACTGCCAGTTTGTCATCCATCTCTGTTTTGCATTATGACACATGTCACCTAATTTCTAACTATGTTTGTTATCTGCTGTCTTCCAGTTGGTGTTCTCTATCTCAGTTTCTGTCTCTGTCTCTCTCTCTGTCTCTACTGTAAACAGCTATGCTAGCTTGGGTTTAGTGGCAGCACCCTGTGCAATTGTGCACTCAGCCTTGATAACTTCCCCACTTTTGTCAGCTGCCCTGTTTTGCCATTGTTGTTTATTCCTATATTATTTTACATCTCTTTATGTGAAAAAGATAATCTGCAACTTCATTTCTCTGAAGTGGTGTTATTGAATTCATAGACTTTGTGCTATAACTAAATGTGAATAAATAGTCTGGCATATGCCAATAATTTAATCAAGACAGAACAAAACATGTTAACCTGGGACCTTTAGAAAAGCTGGTGGGCTGACTCTTTGTATTTTTTGCATGTTGTAACCTGTTACACCATGCTATCCCAGTGCACAACTGAGAACATGTTAAAATAACTAGCATACTACTAGCTGTCATTAGATACTTCATCTTAGTAAGCAACATTACCCATACTACTGTCTATAACATCACCAGCTAATAACATCTGCTAATAACATGTTAAGCTTACAGACATGCTGAGTGAACTACAGAGTTTATTGCACTCTTTAATCCCAGATACAATGAATGCTGCAAAATCCAATAGTTTAAACATTTCTGACTGTTAAAATGTCAATGAAGAGCTTTTCAGAAATCTTTAAAGGAGCTGGATGAAGTCAGAGAGAAAATAAACCAAAAATAAACAAACTAATAAATAAATAAATAAGGTTTTCTAAAACTCAGATCAAACTCTTGAGGTATTTCCTGAATCCCCACAGACTAATTTTACTGCTGGATACTGTAATAAAATCATCTGCTCTGCAGGTTACAGTTTTGACCATGGAAATTCTAACTGCAGCTCACTTTACCGCAGTTGCGCTATTTACAAAGTCTAATGTTACATCATGACATAGATGAAACAGAGATGGAAATGGACTGTTTTTGTCCACTGGATATGGTTATTTATTTATCTGCATGGTGAAAAGAGGATTCTGGAAATACTTTAAGAATTGTGGTAAGTGTTGTCAAACCAGATTTTTAAACAATGCTGTATATTAAATTAGTTATTTACAGCTTAGCATTGTCAAGAAGTTACAGATTTTACTATTTTTATTTCTCTTACAGCAGTGGCTTCATTCTTTCAGGGTAGAAAAAGACCTAGCATGTTTGTTTCATTCATTCAGTTCAGTCTACATCATGTACTGAAAATATAATTTTTTTTATGTTGCTGGATGCCAGAATTAAATTTAAAAGATTCTAACTGGAAGTTTCATTTCATACCAGCTGCTACTGACAGTAAAAAAAAGTGAAGACAAAGTACAGGACAGGACTGAGGCAATCATCAAAACTTCTGTTCTTTCCACACACTTCGTATCAGGTGAGATTAAATATGGTCTCTGTTGGATGTGGATATATGTCTAAAAATTTGTCGTGGTCACCTGATGTTATTCAGACGAGGGAAAGCTAAGAAGATTGACTTTTTAAATGCATTACAATCTCTCACTTGTACCCATAGCTCCCCTTAGCATGCAAAAAAAAAAGGCATTTAACAACATTAGCCAAGTAGCTGCTGACATAAACATGGAACCCATGGCAGCAACAACACACACAACAAAAAAGATAATTCTCTATTATATATCTATATATCTCTATATCTATCTCTATATATCTACGATAAAGTGCATGCCTGCATAATTTAGTCTAAAACAAGAACAGAGCCATTATTATGTTATAAGTATGCTATGTTATGTTATGTTATGAGTATCTGTTAAATGTGCCTTGTAATGCAGCCTTGCACATAGCAAACAGGAGGCTACTGAAAATAGAGCTCGCTTGTCATTAGTTGTTCCTCTTGGAACAAAGGCCTTGGTAACCACTAAGCAAGGCTTCCTGGGTAATCTGTTTGTAGCTCATTGCAGGATTGACACTTTTTCCCTTCACTTGCTGTAGCTTTGTGTAACTCTGCTCTTTGTCGGCAATTTTCGTTATTTACTTTTCTCATCACATACATAAATAGTAACAATCAATCGTCATGATTTAATAGTTGTCGGGACTGTCCAATCCTGCTTGCAGAATTCATACTTGTAAAATTAATTTTGCATTTGCATCATTTCAGTATTTGTATCCAGATTTAAATTTGATCTGACTGGGATGATATACAAACTCATAATGCGTGCATGAGAGGAGATGATTGCATAAATAACACCTTGCGTCATGCAATTTGGCTGAACGGGGAAACATATTGTTATCGATTAGGCACGGTGTTCATTATTTATTTTCCGATGCCAAAACCACCAGAGTGGGCTTAATCAAAAACAGCCACAAAAAACGGACTCTCGTGGTTTCTGCTCATTCATTGTTTTCTTTAGATGACAGATGAAAAGCATTTGATGCCAGAGAGATAACAGATTAATTTCAGTTGAAGGCATTTCATTCTGCAGACAGTTCATTCAGCAGCTCATTGTTTTCCTGTTTAGCACTGAGGGAGATGCTCAGGGTGCCAGGCCAACTTTTATTTGAAAAGCACAGTAACAGTGTGATTGATTTGTTTATTCAACAGGATAGTCATTCATTTAATTAACCACCTACAGTATTTCAGTAATGATGCAGTTTAAATCAAGTAACTAACGTGGAATAGAAATACTCCAGGAAAGTACAAGTACCTCATAACTGTACTTAAGTACAGTACTTGAGTAAATGTACTTAAAAAGCACAGTAACAGTGTGATTGATTTGTTTATTCAACAGGATAGTCATTCATTTAATTAACCACCTACAGTATTTCAGTAATGATGCAGTTTAAATCAAGTAACTAACGTGGAATAGAAATACTCCAGGAAAGTACAAGTACCTCATAACTGTACTTAAGTACAGTACTTGAGTAAATGTACTTAAAAAGACTTACAACTATTTTTTCTTCTTTTCTTCTTTCCTTCTTTTCCTGTGACAGTAGTTGAGTACAGTAGTTCCCAAAGGTAGAATTTTGAAAAGCAACACTGTCACTTACTTAATCTCACTTGTTTGTTTACATAGTGATGCAGACAATTTGTGGAGACTGTCATCCACATTTCACCATTAGAAGCAAGATTCAGCAGGTTAGCACAGTTAAAGTGATAAGCCTACAATTGAATGTGTGTGTGTGTGTGTCTCCAGCCTTCCTGGGTCTGTAGGTGGACAGCTGATAGGATTCTTCCTTCACCTACTTGGCCTTGCGAGTGTGTTTGCGTGGGCTTTTATGTGCGTGCACTCATAAGGGGATGTGTGGATATACCTGACAGCACAACTGTGTATTGTTTTTTTGTGGCTGTGTTTGTCTGTCTCTGTGTTAGTTTGGCTTTGTGCATGGCTGTCAGACCATGGATAGCTTCTGGGTGTGAACAGGGACCGTCTTGAGCTGACAGAGGGGCTGGCAAATTTGAGCAAAGGGCTGGGGCGATCAGGTGTTTCTCTTTTTGGAGACATGATAACTCATTGCAATCCAAAAATGTTAAAATTCTTTAAAGTGTTGTGTAAGAAGGACTCTAGCTCTGCTCTTTAACTAGTATGTTAGGAAAATATCCAGAAATTAAAGCTAGTAATCAGCAGCAACACTGTCAGTGTCAGTATCAGTGTCAGTGTGTTACTGTCCAAATACTTGAGGAGCTTAGTCTATAAAGCCTTTTGAGCAAGGAACCCACAACAACAAGAAAAAAAATCTATATTTTAATGCCGTAACAGTCCTGGGCAGAGCTCAAGGGTAGAAAAAGCTCCCTAATCATTAAGCTACAGTCTCTTTTACTCACCAGTCACAATTTTAACCTCTATATGAGTCAACTACAGTTTTCTCATCCTCTCCCTAATTTATGAGTTTTCCTATAATTCTTACTACTAACACCCATCACTTCATCCAAAAAGAACTTTTTTTAATTCTGCCCATTTTCTGTGTAGTATCAAGCACCTACTCTCTTCACTTTCTGTGTAAGAAAATGATACCACAACGCGTTGTTGTCTTTTTTGTATATATATTTGCAAAGACAGTGTTATAGTGTTAGGTTGTTTTCCAGATTCCATCATCTTCTAGTTTATCTGTCTTTTGGGGGAGGGGACCATTTCTAGATGTAAAAGGGGCCCTTTGGGAACAAAACCATATTTACGTACATTGTCTTAGCAAAGAAAAGGAATAATCATTCAAATTTCAAGTAATGGAAGCAAGAGTTCCCATTTGTCATGGATGTTTTTGAAGGAAAGGCTGTCCCTTTTGCAAAAATCTAATGGATGTATAAAATCTGCTTTTACAAAGATCAAGTTTAGTTGACAATGTCAGAGAGATATAAGTTTAACTTTACTGTATATTTCTAAGTTGTAGTTTTCAGTGATGTTTGAAATGAGTGGATTATGTTTAGAGGTGTCTGAATTATTTTAGGCACCCATTTATATACATGAGGGAGGTGTAATATTACATAAAGTGTATGGCCTTCACTAACCTGCTCCCATTGGGAAAGTAGAAACTATATAGCTGGGCTACAGTAGCTAAATTAAACATTCCTTTTGTTCATGTTATTTTAACAAGTGCTGAGTTACTTACAGCTCTCAGATCTGGTGTTTGTCCTGCATTATGAAGAGGTGTCTATCTAGTGCCATGCACCCTAAGGATACAACAAATGAACAGAATGTTAAAACCCATGGTAATGCGCAATCTTGTGTCTATTACTCTCTAATTATCACAGAGTAGCATATGAACTGCTCAGATGATGCTACAGGATCCAACTCCTGACCTCATGTCTGGGGTTCCAGCTCTGCAGTGGTGTGAGTCCTCAGTTGTGACATGCATCATTTCCTTTTCAGCCATCATTGTGCCTAAAACACACAATAAAAGCGTATCAGTACTGTAAGCCGCACAGAGAGTGGAGGGTATTACTGGCCAGGTGCAATAACTATCTTCAGTGTTTTATGAAGAAATTTTACTAAAATTAGCATTTTAAAAGCACGGTGTGGAGAAAGAGTGAGTATTCAGTGTAATGCTACCATGAAACATTACCCAGCTAAATGTGCTGCTAAAGATGATCTTGTTATCTTTGGTGATTATGTGTTTGTCAGTAAAGTAAGTGTGGTAGCATGAGCGTGAAGCAGATCAATTCTGATAAAAATGTTAGCAATAAAGAGCAAAGCGAAAAAGATATATTATATACACAAACAGAGACAGGCAAGCTGAGTGAGATACAATGTACTTCAATGCATATGTAAAGGCATATGAAGCATTAGATGTTTTTTATGGTTCCATGGTTCATGGATGGTGCAGAATAAGTTTGATTTTGCTAACAGGATTCAACAGCTTTGCATTGAGGTTGAAGAGAGATTCATTATTACTTCATACAAAGTGACAGCAGACAAGAAACTGCACATACCAGCAACAGCAATGTGGCACAGAGAGGAACAAAAGGTATTGAAATCATCTGGATGTTTGCATCACTACCAGGAACTGGAGGAGGAGTTCTACAGGTGCAGATGATAGGACTGATAAAGAAAGATTATTGGTGGGTAAGTGAGAGGAGTGGTAGCTTTAGGCTTGATGAGATGAAATGAATCTGGATGGAGCAGCCTCTCCAGTCTAAGCTGATAGGCTAAATATGACAGACAGGAAAATGTTTGAATGGAAAAGAGCCAGGAGGCTGAGAATAAAAACTGAAAGAAAAAAAATGGGGGTGAATAAAGTACACCTGATAGCAACTCCAGACCTTTTATCTCCTTCATCTGTCTTGAAGTAATGAGGGAATAGGCCACACTTGGTCAATTAACTTTTGTTTTGAAGGTACTCTGCTTAAAATGGCTGTAATTCCTAAATGGTAAATGTCATATTTTTTAAAACCTCATAAAATAAAGCTGAAAGTTTACATTTCGATCACATCTTGATTCTTTTATTTCAAATCCATTAAAGGCAAAATCATAAAAACTCTGTCACTGCCTGAATACTTCTGGGTCTAACTGTATATCAAGCGCTATATCAAGTTATCATAGGCATGCTCAGAGTCAAAGTGTACTTGTAGGAGCCCAGTATGATTTTAGTGCTGAAATAGTGTAACAGAAAGAGTAATAAGTAGCCCGGCCTCATAGGCAGTGGGTGTTCTTGGCAGGCTAACACACCATTAACAGCATGACAAAGAAAAACTGCCACAAGCTGACTGTTTCTATTCAAGCGCTATTCGACTGCCACTGCAAACACATAACAAACCATTGTGTTGTGAGTTTTCATCTGTGGAGTATTTTATTATGTCACAAGTATGTCAGATTGAATATTGCTCGTAAAAAAAAGAGGTGTGTTGGGCGAATTGGCCTACAGGTGTGCAGCACCCGCAGCTTCTTTATTGACTGTTGCAGGTGAGAACAGTGATGTCTGTTACTGGAAAGCTGGAAAGTAACAAGTGATGCGATTACCACACTCAAACAGAATTTCCTGGGACTTCTGTTAAAGCTTTTCAATAAGGGCCTAAAATGAATTTGGGAGTGTGATGCGAATTGTTGCAGAACACAAGCTGTGGGAGGACTTGATACAAGAGGCTGTAGAGGTGGGTAGGCGTAGGAGAACATCCTATGAATGTGGGCTGCATTTGCTGAAATATCAAAGACAGAGAATGTTCAGAAAACTGTAGTTTAAAACCTTCTTCACACACAGACAGGAAGAAACAATATAGAAAAACAGTAGAGCAGAAGATTATTCTGTTTGTAAATGTCCACCAATGTAATTACACACCATTTACCATACTAATGATTACATATTAGGGATACTATATTCACAATATTATGGTAGTGCACCATGCAGGCACATTCAGGCAGGATGTAATTTCTGTGTTGATGTGAATTTGCCAAAGTGTTTATGAACTTAATGGACCACAAGCTGAGTCTAGTGTCGACAAATTCCCCTTTAAAGTGAATGATTAGTTTCTGTTATCCTATGGAGTTTGCAGCTCAGCAGTGTGCAAGAACCATAAACAATTACCTTCCTATTACAGCTGTTAGTTAGATCCAGATATTGTTTACAACAACAAAAAAAATTATTTGTCCATTTTCTCAAGTATCAAGAAATACAATTGTCTGTAAAAGCTCACGTTGCTTTACTCCAGAACAAACAAACAGAAGTTAACGCAGCTATAAACTAGATCTAAAATTAGCCATAACTCCAAATCCAGGTTGTTATCCTAAAGTCAGATTTTTACATTGTTATTACATCCATGAAGACATTTGGACCTCATGAGTATAGGAATACAAAAGTGCTTACATACACACACAGACACTCCACAGTCCACTTTAACACAGTGTGGTGGACCACAGGCAAACAGCAGGGAAGTTACAGAGTAATGGCACAATCCATCACCAGCAGCTGCATGGTATTGCATGGTCTTAGTCAAAGAGACCCACCCATGGTGACACTGAGGGAGCAGGTTGGGAGGAAGCCACCAGAAGCTACTGATTTAGAGACTAGAGGTGGTAAATAGTCAGTGGGAGGTGGAAGACAAGGCTGGGAATCTTCAAAATTGTTGAGTGTGATCACTGTGGGTACATGTGTATAGTAAATGGTTGGTCTGTGAGCTGTGTACACAAAAAGTGAGTGCTTACCAACAATTCAGTATTAAATCAGTAACATTTAAATTGAATGATATGTCTTATAAAAATTACATACTAAAATGTGAACACAATCATGTTTATGTAGGAAAAGTACTCATTGAATGGATGATGGATTTTGTTTTAATTTGCTTTGTTTTTGTTTGGCATATTTGTCACACTTAAATAATTCAGATCATAACACAAATATTCATATTACACAAAGTAACAAGTAAATACAAAATGCAGTTTTTAAATAATGATTGATGATTTGATCATTTAAAACTAGTTGTTTTGGCATTAAGGTATGACCTTAAACAGGCTGATGTCCATAACAATTCTGCAAGGAAGAGTGGACCAAAGTTCCTCCACAGTGATGTGAAAGACTCATTGCCAGTTATCACCAATGCTTGATTGCACTTAACATTTACTTGACTTCTCATTGTGTAATATAAAATTTTGTTTGATGATCTGAATCATTAAAGTGTGACAAATATGCAAGAAAATAAAAACCATGAAGGTGATAAATAATTTTTCACAGCATTGTATTATTTGAATGAACAAAATACTATATCAACCATACCTTACTTGTATATAAACCTAATTTTTAACAGACAGGGTTGCTCACTTATTTTGCCAGCTGATGCCGAACCAAATCAGATTTTTTCCTCAATATCACTAATTACACAAAATATACAGTAGTATGAAACATGAAGTTGAAAATGAACTATGAAGTTTCTGTAACAATAAATTGTGGTTTTCAATTACCTACAATATTTCACAATTCTTCCCATTTAGGAGGATTTGTGGTGAATTGTGTGTTTTCTGATTTTTGCAGCCAGTCAAGAAAAAGGGCAAATTGTGGGCCATTGCAACATACATACAGAAACATTAAAATCCCTGTTATGACAATCAAATCAAACACACACACGCTGCCATGGAACTAAAGGAAAGTCTGACCTCTTCAGAAATGATTATATGATATGATCCAATTCAATCTAGAACTCATTGAGACCTGTGTGTTGGAGACATGTGGCCAAATCACCAAGGAAAATGAAATTAGACCAGATTTAATAGAGCTCTATGAGGCAATGAAGGAACCTATCATAGAATCATCCCCCTATCCATCGTCCAAATGGAGACAGGTGATCAGCAAAAGACATGGCCCTCAGATACAATTAGCAAGAGTCAAAAGGGAACATTTGAAACACACACATACACACTGATACATTAAAAAACAAAGAGTAACACAAGTGCAATTTTAAACAGGAAATTAGAAAAAAGGAACGTATTTAAGTCACTGTACTACAAACACACTGAATCTGTGTTTAAAGGTCACACACTGTACTGACAAATGCAGTATACTGCATACTGTACACAGTAGATACAGTGCATGCATGCAGACACAAAAACAGCCACACATAGAAACAGGTCTCACACATCCACTTATGCATTTATACAACGAACAGGCAAATCGATTCCTAACCCAGGGGTTCAATAGTAACTGCATTAATCCACCACTGGGAACAGTTGGCATGTCTACCAGACAGGCAGCCACTCTGCTGCTTGGGATCAGTATTGGTTTACAGAGGCTGAGGGAGAAAGATGGGGATGAATGAAAGACTGTAAGGCTCTCTGAAATGTCACTATGTTCACTCTGCCTGCCCTTTGCAGAGATGCCTGGTAGTTTGTACCAAATCAAACTACTGTATGAAGCAAAGTTCACAGTTTGTGTAGTGTGTGTTTCCTATTTTATATGCAACTGTTCCTACAAAGAAAAATAACAATGTGTCATTTTACATGGCCGAAAGTAGCCAAATAATTACAACTTAATAATAATTGATATTTTATTAAGGCCCCTTTGAGGGGGCAAGGTACGGGGTACAGTGTATCGTACAGGGACACTTCAACACACCCAGAAATTGGGGTATTAGTAATAAAATCACCAAACTTGGGGTTTGTGAGCAACTCCCTCCCAGCTTTGCCATGGTCGTCCCAGAATTCAGCAACAAAATATTCAAATCTAACATGGCATCTTCTTTGTCAGCTTTTTCAAACAGCTACAGTCTTAAAACTATGATTAGTGAAAAAATTATCATTGCAATCGCTGCCAGGCCTGTAACTACATGTTGATGAGTAATGCAGTAAGACATAAGCACATGAGTTTGAAATGAACAGGCAGCAAATTCAACCAAGAGCAAACTTAATGCCATCACACATTTCATGTTTTGTATATATATATTTCTTGTATAAGACAACTTTTTTATTGGATGACCTTGCCTTTTGTTGCAGTGTCCGCTCACAATTGAGTTACCATCAACACAGTTTACAGTTTACAGCTCCTCCCATAACTCATAACTGTCTACAAACATTCCTCTTTTGTGGATCAGTTTATATTTCATACTTAGGTGAATAAATAAAAGCGGACAAGACAAATAACACATGATAGAGTCTTCAGTTTTGGACTCTGGTTTTCTAATTGGTTAGCAGGTTTAAGGCAACTCACAACTAAGTGTAAGGATTTTACACATGAAAGGTCACCAAAGTTAAACTTAGTATGAAAAATTGAAAATGTTTGCAAAGAAATTCACTAATGACATTATCATGAACACATTTCACACTGTAATTTTTTATTTATTCATTTTTTTTTACATGTCTGAGTTTCAAAACTGCATAACTTCCAGATAACTTTGTCATCTGCTCCCCACTTTAGTTCAATTATGCTGCTAATCCTCTGCATGCTTTTTGTGTGTCTGTTTGCCTCTTCACTTTCACAGACCAGTTCACTCCACCTGGCTGTCCTCTCAAACATACTAACTGTGCTCACCTCTCTTCCCAATGAAAAGCAACTATGTGGGATTCAGTGAAAAAAGGACAATTATAGCAGCCATGCCAGCTTGCAGGCTGCTGGCAAAATCCTTAATGAATCCATTACAGCCAAAACTCATTTCCCTGACTGAATTCAAAGAAAACCCACTTTCCTGGAGAGTTCAATCCACACTCTCTCTCAGCATTCATTTAGATCAAGTTTATTGTGTCTCCTTGGCCCAGTGGTAGTTCAATCGTCTATAAACAAGAAGGGGTGTAAGGCTGATGCCCAACCTGATGTGACATGAAAGGACTTAGCCAGAGTAGAACAAACGATGGCTTAGCCTGAAGTGCTAAGATTATGGGCTCAAATGTGCTTTTAAAACCTGTTTCTAACTTACCAATTAAAAAATAATGAGTGTTATTTAGTGTAAGTGCTACAAAAAGGTTTAAATTTGTGGTTAGAGGAAAACAAAATGATTAATTGAATGGCTGAAAAGGGATATGTCTTTTATCACTTCACTTTTGTTTAATTAAATTAGACAAAAGAAAAATGTGTCTGATATTTGCAGACATGTGCTTAGATAAATGTGCCAAAACATGAATTTGTAAGAGGTTTGATTCAGTCACTTGTTTTGCTTTTTTTGCAGTTTTCCCACTGCTCTATTCTTTTTTTTCCATCTTGAGTAGCCTTAGGAGATTTTTCAAGCTTTTTTGTTATCGATTTGATTTAAGGAGCTTCAAAACACGGTTAAATAGATTTTGATCCATCAATTTAAAAAAACAACCACATGCTTTTTTAAATGGTTTGAAGACATGAGCAAAGCTGCTGTTTGAGGTGGATATGCATGAGTGGACTATGTGTATATGTGCCTTTAGTGTCCTTGCATGTCCACTAGTGTGTGATTGCATTTTTGTCTCACTACCCAACTGCCTTTGTATTACTTTGGCATCTTCACATTCTTAATTCATGCCATATGAAACATTTAGCAGCACAACTGCTTGGTGCAGTTTCCATGCTTAATCGATGCAGGAAAGTAAAGCAAACAAATTACAATTCATGAATCACTTCCTTCAGTGATTCGGCTTATCATATCTGGAGACAAAACCATGGTCACGACAACACCGCTAATATGAAAAAATGTGTAACTCCCTTGAAGCTAAGTAGCAGCTTTGCAGGTGTTTACTGAGATTAGAAATTAGCTTTCATACTTCTGCCTCTCTCTGCCTTCCAACCACTTTAAAATTAGAATGAGTAATAAGTCTGCCATATTTCATAGCTGCACTCCTTTTTTAATTATAAATAAGTAGTAATAAACAAAGGCTGTGCACAGATTTTGAATGGGATAATTTTGTTTTTTGGGTTTTGAATTAGGGCAGATATAAAAATGAATTTTATTAAGACAGACATCACATCACAGCTCTATGGATTTGGTCCAGAGTGAAATATTTATATTTAGTAATTACTGGGTGCATGGGAGAATGAGGCCTCTGGTGATGTCCTCACTTTCCATAGCATCATAAGCAGGTCAAACATTTTATTCATTTTGTCAAATATCTAAACATCTGCAGTACTTTATGGACTGGCACAAAATGTTATGCCTTGGGACCCATAAACAGACTTTTTAATGGTTCCCACAAAATGAATTATCTTGGCAATGTACTGATTTTTTTCTTTAGCGCCATGACAGCTAGAGGAGGCCAGTATGAGGATGGAGCTCTATTCTGAGGTTCTCACCAACTTTTGTTTTCCAAACTTTTTTATGAAAATACATGACCATGCCAGAGGAAGTACAATGGAATTTACTTTCACTTGGAGGAAGATAATATGAGGTTGTAGCTCCATTCTGATATGACCTGCTCCCCATTTTCAGGGGTGATCTAGAATTTATATTTATAAACTTGTCATAAAAATGAACAATGGAAAGTCAGACTGTAATGAGACCCAGCCTAGGACACTCTCCATGAAAATTTTATGTGTTATGTGTAAAAATTAGTGCTCATTTTTTTTTAACTTATTTTGTTTAGTGTGTATGTGTAAAAACATAATAAAATCATCTGATTGTAGTCTTATTAATGGACCATACCAGAGGCAAATGTGAAGCCATCTGTCTGACAGCTAAAGCTTGGTTGAGATTAGGTCATGCAATAAGACAATGATTTGAAGAATGTCACTAAATCTGCATCAAAATAACAGAAAAATAAAGTAAGCAAGATTTTGAAATGTCCAAGTTAAAGTCCAGACCTCAACCGAATAGAAATGCTGTGGCTGTGCATAGGTTAATGTTTACAACCCTAAAAGAACTGAAGCAATGTCGTAAAGAAGAATAGGCCATACAGGAACTTCAAGTTATTGCTGCTAAAGGTGGATCTTTAGGCTTTTGAATGATGGGAGAACTTTTGTTTATTTTAGGCTTAATTTTTGTTAAGTAAATAAAGACACAGTGAAATATGTTGTTGTTTGTCTGAGGTTTTATTTTATTAATACCTGCCACGATCAGATCATTTTTAGTTATGTTTTTATATAAAAACCAGAGAATTTGAAGCGGGGGCAATACTTTTTACACAACTGTAAGTGTGGCAATTTTAATGGGGTTGACCCATATTTTCTAAACAGACAGGCAGACAAAATGGGCTTTATCGATATAGATGTACCTGAAAAGAGAGTAAAGGTTAGTGCAAGTTTAGCGCCTATTTTGGAATTACTCAGCAAAAAACTAATTGGCTGTGAGGATGCAGATGCAAATTAAAAATGTAGATGTGTTGCTCAGTATTCCACTATAATGTGTATCTTGGTGGTGTTGTTTTGACAATGCAATGACTGCTGTTCTCTTAAAGGGTTATGTGAAGGATTATATTTGTCATGGATATATAAAGTAAAGCAGGGCCAGATTTGAGATACTGAAGTAATTCAGTTGATACTGTCCCCCAGGATTTCTACGATAGCAGGCTGGTGTGATTGGTTCCAGCCCAGTGCTGCCTGGGCCCATTTAGATAATAAAATGGCCCACAGTACTGGGACTCATACAGATGCAAATGCAGTATATGCACACATGCACAAACAACCAGACTCATGCAGATAGGAGAAAGGACACTAAAAACCAACCTGACAGTCACAGGCTAATCTGAACTCTATGATTTGATGGAAATTCATTGCAGACACCGGTACTGTAGCCACTTCCATCTAGTTTAAAACTGCTACACATGGTGAATACACTCTACTATAAGGTCTTCTCAAGATCAGCTTGTCAGGCAGTCAGGCCACTGCTTCACCTTTGTAATAGTTTGGTGTGAGAGAAGTTTAAAAATATATATTTCTTTCTCCTCTGGGGAAGTAAGGACATATTCTCTGTAGGAGGGTGAAAAGCATCAGTGAGGTCTCATGAATCATTTTTAATCTTGTTAGAAGCTGTATAGGATGACCTTTCTCTGTGTGTCTGTGTTTACCTGCCAGTCGTTGGGCCTATTGTGCAGTTTATAGGGCATCCAGCACCTACACACTGTCAGTTGAGACTAAGGTCACACTGAGTCATTTTCTAAACCACTGGGTGTGTGACTGGTCTTATGTGTGCACACATAATGTAAAGCAGCATGAATCCCTCCTCATGTACATCAAGTCGGTAAAGGTTGCTGAACCATAGCACCAATGCCTTAGTATCTGGTAAACTTCAAAGATCACAGTAGGAAGAAATGGATGGAATAAATATAATGGAAATGATTCATCCATCATGTATACCACTTATCCTGTTAAGAACTGAAAGTGCCAGGAGCAGATTCAAGTTGTAACTGGGCAAGAAGAATCATGCAAGTCATGAGTCAATCACAAAGCTGACAAACAGAGACAACCAATCTCATATCTACATGTCTTTGGACAGGAAGTCAGAGTACCTGGTGAAAAACCCAAGCAACTATGGACAGGACACACAACCTCCCTTTTAAAATAATAAAGATTCACAACTTAAAGAAGAAAGAAAATGTAATCAGAAATGTCTGCTGCTAGCCCTTCAAATCTGTATCTGTACTTTATTTGATTTATAAGCTGTGCTAGTGCTGTGAAAAAGTGTTTGCCCCAATTCCTGATTTTTTTCTCCTTATATTCATCACACAATTGACATGCATCAGTCTTGAAAGGAAGCCATTTCTAAGGCTTTGGGACTCCACTGAACAGAGACTAAAAATGGCATCAATGGGAGAGTTTCAAGACAAAAGCCACTGCTGACCAAAAAGAACACAATGACTTGTCTCATATTTGCCCAAAAACATCTTGATTATCCCTAAGACTTTTGGGCAAATATTCTGTGGACTTATGCGACAAAAGTTTCACTTTTTAGAAGGTGTGGGTCCCATTACATCCGGCATAAAACACAGCATTTCATGAAAAAGAAGACTGGCCAGTTTTTTTTGCCTTAATAAATTAAATCATAATTTAAAAACTGCATTTTGTATTCACTTCTACTTGTGCAATATTAAGCTTGGTTTGATGATCTAAAGCACTATCCTTGAGGATTAGCAATGCTAGTCTGTTAGTCTGCAGGATGGCACTGTCTGCAATATTTAAATTACTGGATGACCAGTTGTGAAAATTGGTATTCCTGGTCTTCAAATGATTCCCTGACTTTGCTTACAGCAGTATTGAACTTGAAATTTTTGGTCAGGAGTGAAATCAATATTTGTTAGCAACCATATGTTAGCAGTTTGATAGCATGTTAGCATGCTGATATTGGCAATCTGCTTAAATCAAGGCTGTTCCTATGTAACCGTTAATGTAATTAAGTTTTATTGTAATCAATTTTATATTTGCCCCATGGGTAAATATAAATATGGGTATATTTTTATGCTCTTGCACATGGATTATGGTGCCACTACGGTGTTTGTCAAAGTATACCTCGGCCAGGAAAAAAACAGGAAACCAAGAAATGATGATAACACAGTTGTAATAGTGTAAAACTATGTCATTATATTTTAAATAAAAATGTAAAAC